>JASDQU010515153.1:75282-92675 GCA_032191745.1 Picea mariana | reverse complement strand
TATATATATATATATATATATATATATATATATATATATATATATATATATATATATATATATATATATATATATTGTTAAAAATAACGTGTTCCCATTATTAATGAATGCACATTTCTAAAGTGCATGAATGTTTTTTTTTAATTCTTATTTGGCAATCTTTGTAGTAGTTTGTATGGTAGTTCAAAAGGTATTAAGGGTATTTTAAAAGGAACGTGTGCACATTTTGAATAATATGTACATTTTCATGCGAGAGCATGTTCCCAAATTCCCAGTTTCCAATTTTTTAACCATCAACTTCATGCAGGATCCCTTTTGTCTGTTCCATAAACCACTTCATGGTGTTTTCATAAGACAAAATTGACTATTACAAGGTAAAAAAACAAAGGTGTCAACATGATTGTTCAAGAAATAACACCAACATCATATGGCCTGAAAGATGTTTTTAGGGCTCATGAACCATGCATAGGATCCAAACAACCCTACATGCCCTCTAAAAGGAATATTTGGTGAATGAGTATAATAATAGTGATTTTATAATGTTTTTTGCTCCATAAAAAGGTATTAGGGACCCTAGATATGGCATGAGGAGGAACACCAATATTAGGGCCTAAACTATGACTTAATGTCTCATGGACCCTATATATGGTCCCAAACCCACATAGGCCCTATAAAGGGAACATTGATCCCATGGATATGATATGTGCACCATTATGAGTTTTTCCAAAACAATGATGAGTTTGAAGGCCCTAGTCATGGTTGGAGGATGAAAACAAATGTCTTAGGGCATGAAGCGGGGTTTTAGAATTCATGGGCCATCGTGCATTAGGTTTGAAACCATCACAAGGGACATTTACAATGAATCTTTTCCATTATAATACTTGCACATTAGGGATTGTATTAGGGCCTAATATGGCCCACATGTGAAAAAAAATTGTATTTGCCCTTAAATTTGATGCTTTATGGATTATTCATGACGCAAAGTGCCCTATAATATCAAATAGGATCACAAAGGGAATATGTAAAGCATCACTTAGTTAAGGATATCTTAGGTTTGATTGTGGAGGACAGATGATAGTTGTATATTAGTTATTTGATAAGACATATGTATTAATAAAATTGTTTTCATTACATGATTACAAAAAATATGAGAATGAATATTAGTAATTGTATAATTTACATAGAACACTGATGTCATAGGATAAATGCACATTATGTAAAATTAATTTTCTTAGGAGCGAGCATATCATATGTCCATGTTATCTAATGAGTTTATGTCAAATTTTGTTATCCTAAAAATATGGTGGTGTATGGGACCGCATAAACCAATTAATTAAATTCATCATTTCCAAATCATTTGTCATTGTGTTTTATTTTGACAATTTTTTTAAATATTTTATAGAGACTCATCTTTGATGAAATTGCATGCATTTATAGATCTATTTCTATGGATTCAAAATATATTTTTTTATATAAATGTTATTATTTGATGAATTGCATGCATTTATAAATATATTTTTATTAATTCCAAATATGTGTGTGTGTGTGTGTTATCATTTCCTATTATTTTAATATTTTTTGTGTAACATGTACCATAATTTAAAAATGCATGTCTATGTTTTTGCAATAAAATTTTAACACGACCATTTTTAAAAAATTGGCATTTTTTCCTATAAACTGAAAAAAAACATATTGATTCTATTAACACCTTTATTAAAAAAAAATTTATTGATATAAAGTGAGGTGCATTTTATAGTCTAAGTGACACTTGGAATAAGTCATCCCAATATAATATTTGGAAAAAAAAATCCCAATATGGAAGATATTTGTACCATCACTATGCATAAATATAACAATTATAAATCTAATTATGAACAATTATTATAATGTTATCAATAAAATAAATGAGAAAATAACATTTCACAAAAGTAATTTTTCTTTGTAAAAATGTTTAATCAACATATCATATCTTGCTGGAAATTAAACAATTCACCTTGAAGAAGAATTTAACATTATATGGCATTAATAGTTATAAGTTTTCTCTATTAAAATCCAAAGTAAATGATTTCATAAAACAAAATTTAAACATTATATGCCAACTCTAAATTCTAATGAGTGATATATCTTAAATTTAATTTAAAAATAGAGAAATCATTAGTGTACTTATAATACATTTTATAAATAAAAAACAATGACATCAACATGATTTGAAAAAACACAATATACATATGTGCTAAATTGTTTAAGCACACCCATGCGATTGAAATCTCACTAGAGAGATTGTTATGTAAAAATGCATCGAGAAACAATTTAATTGACAAAGTACATATGCAAACTTCCAAAATTAAAGTTTTGCAGAGGTTGTTCTTTGCGGAGGCAATCACTCTTCAGTGCCTACATAATTTAGCTCATGGAATCGATCCTCTGTCAATTCCTCAGTGCTCTACCTCACATCTCCTCCTCTGCGAGCCACTCAACTTTCTCCAAGATATTGCCATCATCATTCATGTAGCCATAATATTAAGTAGTGTTAATTCGTTTGTAAATCACATACCTACACCTTCTCTTCTTCACCTAGAGGGGACTTATAAAATAACTCTTTTAGGATGGGGAGGAATTTCACAGCCTCGAAGTATCTGTAACTGGGGCCCTTATCGGTGGCACTGGGCACATCAACTTCGTTCCCTTCCGAGTCTGTCATATTGGCCCCTACTTTGTCATTATTAGAACTGCCAAGCTCTGTTACGAGGAAAATCAGTCTATGGCATGGGGTAAACCACAACAGACAGAAATGACTGCATAAATCAACTCTAATCTCAAGTATGCTATATCAAAAAACATGCTAACAAGAAAAGATAAAGAGCCTACCTCGTCCAAACGTTCAATGAAGTCCAATGTTGAGCAATTGACTCAAATCTATACACCTGCAACTTGTCCTCAACAACCAAGATACGCAAGAATATGGCGATAATATATAAAGTTAGCACATATAATAGCATAATCCATCAATATTCATAACAAATACGCCCATGGAATAACAATTAAAATATTTGCAAGACATTAATTGGACAAGAAAAGAGTATTTCTACTAAAATGTAATCAACAAAAGTGTATGAATGACAAACTTCTGTGTCTACATGTTTTGGAAACGAGAAACTAAGTCCCTTCCAGCTAGGCCTCCACCACTTCAATCCTCCACCAAAGGCAAGCTCATATAAGAGAGACAATGATGTTCTCCATCAAATAGGGAAGAGCTTGGGGGTTGAACAATGTGTTCAGACTTAAAAGGACAAAGGGATGCAGACTCAATATGAAGTGAAAAATTTCTCCAGAGTAACTTTGCTCTCAAAGTTGAATTCTTCTCCCTTCTTTCCATAGCTTGGATGTGGCCCACTTATAGCCTTCAAGTGGAACTGAAGGACCGAGTCAGAACGTTTCCAATATATGGAAGGTCAATGATCACAGATCTCGTGATGTGACATGGAAACCTGACACCATTTTTTAGTTTTGGGCACAAAACCTAATGTACGCAGGTTGTAATGGTGCAACCTATGTATACGCATGTTGTATAGTTGTTAGGGTGTGTCTATGTGGGAAAATATAATTTTTAGCTCTAGGCATCGCAAAAAGGGACTTCAAGTCTGCATAGGGAAATGGAAAAGGCATTTTGAGCAAGTTGCATGGGGTGAGACAAATCTTGCTATAACAGATGCCCCCTAATGTGTGAGGTTAGAGGATTATCTGTGATGGCCAAAATACATTATAATTCCCAGAAGTGGAGTAATGGAGACCTAGGTAAACGAACTAGTTTCTCATAAGAATATTACAATCCATAATGACTTTGTACACATGGCCACCAATTTGAATTACATTGCAAAATATACAAAACAGTTGTTCATGGCCATGAATAGGCAATACAAAGTAGATACATGCCAAGCGTTGTCATAGTCACAAACAAGGTCGGGCGAAAACCAGTCTCAAAATCAATCTGAAGATATATGTATACAATGGAGTACAATTTGATATCCCGTGATCACTGAAGTCATATAGGTACTAGTCCAATGAATGATAGCAACATCTTAGGAAAGATGGGACTATAAACTGATGTCTTCAATTCTTCTACATGATCCGCCAAAGGTGCAAGTCTACATCATGTGAATACAGGAGTTGAGGTTGAACACAATGAGACTTTGTTTGGTTATCGGTCATTGAGGTACACCGTTAACAAACGCGAGATAGCCTATCGATAATGAAAGTAGGTATCAACGCACCGAGTACATTTTTACAAGTGTGAATAAAGGAGTTGAGGTCGAACACTTGAAGAATCCATTGATTGGAATACATTGATGTATTCCCAACTGTCAATGGCGATAGAACCTGCCACTGATGACTGCAAGCCTCTAGGTACTCAGAGGACTCTAGGCCTTGTTTCTAGAATAGATGAGTTGAAGTCGATGGAAGGAGAGCCGTTGAAAGGAGAGCATTAAGGCATCTCTCATCAGTCAACATGAGGTACAAAGCAGTATCTTGATGATTTGGAGGAATTCAGACGAATAACATGTTTACAAACCAATGACCATGTGCATATTTCACATGCACCAGATGCAATCAGTGCACAAAAAAGACCCTCTGAATAGTAGCCAATAAGGAAAATTGTCGACAAAGGCAAGGAAAGAACCAATAAGGATAATGACATCCAAGAAAGTGCATGAATCCCAATGTGTGAATAGATTTCTTACAGTCGAACACAAGGGAAACCCCACATTTAGCGACCAATGAGGAGATATCGACTATTGAGTTCAAGGTTACCTACCCATAAGGAAAGTAGGACCAGGGTGCACGGTAGGACTACAACTTTATGTAACTCTGAGACACACTAAGGGTATGGCCGACATGCAAAGTCAAGAGTTTTGAGAGATGGCCGACACAGGCTTATAGACATCCTTTGAACAAGAGCATGAGACATATGGAGGACTCTGGCAGCATAGACTCATTGATGAAACTTTATGATGCAGGAGGCACCAATCAAACTCTCCATAGGGACTGGAAGAGTAACCAGTCGAAGGAGTAAACTCTAAGTAATGAGCTCATCTTCCTAAGGTCATGCCAAACCCAAACTTCGGATGACAAGTGGCCTCAAAAGTGTGTGCTATGTTCAAAGGCAACATGATTTCTGCCAATGTGAGATACTATTATTTTCTCACCCACCTTTTTTTGTTTTCTCATAAACAAATGAATGTTATGGTATAGAGGAGGAATTGAGTGTCGCAAGAAAGAAATGAGTTCCAGTAGTGGAACATACCTATGCTCAATGCAAGGAAGTGCATGCAGGATATGGACACTCGAGGGAATGTTTCCTCGTAGGGTACAGGGTGTCAAGATGTAAATGATATAAAGAAGGCTATGCTTGGTTGATGATGCAAACTACTGAAATAATAGGATTATAATGCGAAAGCAAGAACCGGTAATAGGCTCAATACTGCAAGCAAGAGGATGAGATGCAATTACAACTTAACTCCAAAGAATGTCCTTTTTCGTAAATTTAGTCCCCTTTAGGGACTCCTGGCCTTTTATGGAATAATCTTTGCATGGGCACCAGATGGCACAGAGGTTCTAACTAGGGTACCCATGTTTGCTAAGTCTCTATCATTCAATAATGACACTTCTAGTAGCAGTAAGGATGTTATGTGTCGCTAATAAATGGTTTTTCACCTAAGGCATATGGATCATAGACACAGGATAAAAAAATGCAAGATGGAGTGAGGACCTATCCTATATGTTGGTCAGAGAAATAATACATGCTAAAGTCACGAATAGGCGAAAGGACGCTAGAAACCACAAGAATCCCTAGTTAAAACCACCAAAATCAACTCCTTCCACTGCACTATTAGTCCACTAGGCCAAAATATTAGCAAAACCTATGTAAAGTGGCTAAAACTTTTCTATAAATAGTAAAAATAACCAATTTTACCATACCATTTCACATTTTCACCCAAATAGTGCATTTTGGACCAAATTGCCCATGAACTTCAAGTGTCAATTGTGGGAGCTACGAGCGACGAAATTTACAATCGTCTGGACCAAGTAAGTACTCTTTCCCTCCTCTTCATTTATGGTGGATTAGAATTTTACATTAGGTCTCACTTTTTGAGTTTTTTAAAGCGCAAATTAGGAAATAGGGTGTACGTGGGCTTTAGATCATAGGGTCACGTATATGTAGCCCTATATGTGCATGTTATAAAAAAAAACCACGTATATGCATCCTTGTACGTGACTGTGTAAACTGCATCTCGCGTACAAGTCCGTAACTTGGGTTTTTTTAAAGGAATTTGACTGAAAAATTGGATTTTTCTTGTAGGATGGTACTTGAATGGAGAGAAAGAGAGCATGAGGAAGTTTATGCTATAGTGAAAAGAGATCCATGGGCCCAACTAGCATTAAAAAGATGAGGTATTTATAAGTTTTGGCCTCTCAAAGGGATGAGGGCTCAAGTGAGGCTGCTCCAAATGCTGGTGAACTTTTGGGATCCAGATACAAAGACCTTCAACCTCGATGGGAAACCATGGAGAATTGAAGTCAAGGATACATACTTTCTTACAGGGTTGTCGCGTCGGGGTGGGGTGGTGAACCTCAAAGCCAAGGGAGATGGGAGTGGCATGAACATAGAGGACTACATCGCCACTCACTGTGTCGCAGGCATAGAAAGGTAGGGAGTCAACTCCCTATTCGGGCAATCAACAACCTAAGTTTAAAGATGTTCGTTCTTGTACTCACACAGATCATGGGGTTGGCCTCGTTGCACCAAGAATCAAGGCCACTGATGTTCTACTCAGTGGAGTGCTTACGATCCACAGTGTACGATTGGTGCACCTCACTATTGGCTACCATGAAGAGCCAGTTGACAAACTCCAAACAAGGTAGGAAGAGGAACTTCGGGTTCGCATATATCTTGTGTAGTTTTTTCTTCGAGCGGGTTCCAAGATTGGGCCTTAGAGTTGAGATCGTTCTGCATAGGCTGCTCAATCCAGCAATGTCACGGTGAACTGAGGTGATGAGGCGGTTGGGAGGTGGTAGGGTACCGACCCCCTACAATGATGAGTTCTTCTCCTGGTGGCATTGATAGGTGATAGCCCTGGAGTACTACCCTTATGCAGGGATTGACTTTAGAGGAGACCCAGACATGCCATTTCCACCAGGTTCCTCCTACGGAGACATGAAACAATTTTCAAATATATTTCATTTTTTTGTGTTTTTTTAAAGGGAATAAAAAAATGCAAATGTTTTTGGATGGTGTCAAGTATTCTAACAAAAATGCTTTATTGTGCAGACGTAGGTCCGCGACGGTCGGATGGATTTCCATGACACCGGAGGAGGCACCAGTTGGATGAGCCAGCAGGAGGAGACTCAGAGAGAGTGCTTCAAAATGTGCAAGGTAACATGTCTCGTTTAACGCACAGAATACCCATGGTTCAAGTAGAGGATTTACCAGAGGCGATGCAGCGACAGGTGGTGGGTGTGCCTCGTGCATGGGTGTGACTCTTCTTAGGTCTCACAAACGCCATAGTATGTTATCATGACACACATATGGTACCACATGCATAGATGTTGTGGTTATTGTATAGATCGGCTATATATGTATTTTGAGGGTGTGAGCCCCAATTTTGTACTATAACACCATATTTTTTGGAGAAATAAAATATAAAAACATAGGTCTTCGGCTTTACTTATATTACAATGTGTACATTGGTGAATGTGTTTTCTTTACTTTGTTTATGTGAAAAATTCCAATCTAAAACATAATTAGCATATGCATCGGATACATAATTAGAACTTCTAGGTATGTGATTATAAGTAATAAAATCAAAATTTCCAAAAGTTGTACTTGTAGGAATCGTCGGAGTAGAGAAGGGTCTCGCACATGGTAATTGTCGTTGAACTAACATACTACTAACTAGGAATCCAGACGAACTTCTAAAGAATGAATACCATTTGAAACGACATCATGTAAAAGCTCTATAACAGCGTTATATTCAGCCACATTATTCGTTGATGGCCCTAGACACTAGTTGACCCTCGGGTGAGCAAACAACCCAAGCGGTGAAAGCTAAATTCTGTGTATGACGACTGGCACTGTCTATGAATCCTAAGTAAACTGAAGAATCCATTGACATCTGCCAACCAAGGAAAAAATCAATAAGCAATCCGATGACAAAAGGGGGAAAAGATATATACACTAAGATACACTAGTATAAAAAGAGTTACGCCCAAGCATGGGGCTCGAGAGTAATATATTTTCAAGTAGAGCCCATTTATGGGCTCAACCAGCATATTCCCTTCATAATATTCTAACTCGTAGGCTCCTTTTTCTAAAACACATCGCACGATATAAGGTGTTAGCAACAATTCTTGTCTTGGGCCCGAGAGCATCCAGAGTTGCAGGTTGCATGAAGAACGCCCAAGCGTAGCACGTAAAGCCCCATTTCAGGCTAAAAATCAAGTGAGCGGGCAAAATTACATTGTCAATGGCCCGGCTTCATCTATAAAAGCAGATCGACGGTCGGCGGGAAATCACGGTTAACGAAGTTGCGCCGATGTCAGCACAATGGATAGCACCCATATTATGTGTAGGGAAAGATAGCAGTCATCCATCCAGAAGACGCGTGGTGCGGGATCTAGTCGCGTCGACATTTTTGCATTCGGGGATTCGAAGGGTGAAGATTCCTTGTTGTCCTATGTCTCAAAACCCTGAACCCCGAAAGCACCAAAGGCACCCAAAATCGGGCCCGCAGTATTACGGGGCAATCTCAGCCGTCCACCCGCAGGAGACACCTGGCGCGCGATTAGGTTCCTCGCCATTTTGCCCATCGTGATTCCAAGGCTCAAGGTACAGCATCATCGGGAGATTTCAAAACCGTCAGATCTAGAGGGACGCGTGGCGCCAGATTAAGCCGTCTCGGCATTTCACTCATCGCAATTTCAAGAAGCAGGGATCAGCCCCTTCCTATTCACGAATGCCGAAAGCGCCTTTGAGAGTAAACACAGGGTCATAGCCTGTGGTCACTGGGGAAAGAAAGAGCTACACAAAAGGGGCCAAAGGCATCGGGTTTCAGTCACAGAGAGGCCCGTCACTACCTCCAGTTGCCATCGGGCCTAACCTCAATCCTGGTCTGCGCTTGGAGAAAATAAAGGCAAGAAGGGGTGGTTGAAACCTCTCCTCATTCATTAACTGTGAGGTATGGAGGTTCTGGCAAGCGGTCTGCTCGAGGGGATCCTGTGTACCCATTTTTCCAGAGAAGTCATGCTAAGTTCTCAACTAGCCAGAGGAGGTTTGCACACGCTAGCTCAGTTTTTAATGGTTCATCTACTCCCCTTACAAGAGCCATGCACAGTTAAAGTGGCGTTTGAAGAAGGATATCAGTACGAGTTTGACTGAAGGGACACCAAGCCTTGGGCGACTGGGCACGCCTCTGTTAGGCGAATTTCTCTGAGTATATAAACTCAGTCTTTGTATTTTGTAAGGTATCGATGGTTGAGTAAGGCTCCCAATTGTAAAGTTTTGATGAAGCGTTGGTCGCTCTGGTTAATGTACAAGGCATTTGAGACTTCTTACTTTATGAATGTCAACTTCTTTTCCATCTCTTTTTTTACTGTGTTAGAACAACTCGGAATTGGAGGATCCAGTCGAGTTGTAGCTGTTACAGGATGATATAGGTTGGATCACTGTAACAGTTGCATTGTTTCTAATCGGTTCCTGTGATTTTCTTAGTGTTGAACGACTTGGAATTGAAGGATTCAGTCGAGTCACCCCTCAGCTCCTTGAAGCTCTGGACCAAGAGGATCTTGGCTTCTGAGTTTTTCACCCTCAAGCCTATGAAGGCCTATCACCAGAGGCAGTCTTGCTCGCCCTTCTCACAAGTCTTCCATCTACCACCCTTTAATCCATTTACTGACGGAAGTTGGATCAAGACCTCCCTTGCTTTCTACATACCAGGCCCAGTTTCCTGAGTTAAAGCTATATCTTCTTGAGTCTTTACCCATCCGATCACCCCATTAAACAAATCGTGACATAAAACTGATGGGCGTTGGGCTCTGCTCCTGCAAGCAATCCAGGAGTGACTTCTGACGCTAACATAAGGATCGTGCCACATGGGGTTGAACTTGTCTGCCCCCAGTGGTTCTTTGGCTTGGTCATACAAGAGGACCAAGTCACCCTCATCATACTTCCGAGGACATACAGACTTATCATACCAGACCTTGACACGTCGTTTATTCGCTTCGATAGTCATAGAGGCATCTCAACGCTGCTCATCTAGGCTCTCTAGGTGTACAAGGCATTCTTTGAGATCAAAAGTGTCAGGTAGGAGCTTAACTACCAGTCTAAGAGAAGGGATTTCACATTCAATGGGTAGGATCGACTCCACACCATATACTAATCGACCTCTTCCACTGAATCACCATTTTGAGCCTGTGGTTTTCATAAACCATGATATTCACCCTTTTGATGGGGAATGGAATGTAATGTCATTTTCATTTGTTAATTATAGACATCAGTTAATGATTTTCTAGTGGTCTTATGCACATCCCTACAACATAGTGTTTGTTGAAACATACATATTATTCTAAACTTTAGACTAAAATAAGTTTCATTTTTGTTTAAATAAAAGCCAAAAAAAATACTTGGATAATCATCGTCGAATGAAGCCTTCTGATTAATACAACGATCTAAAATTATTAAGATATTATGGAGCCACCTATTTATTAATAAATCAATTTATATAAAGGTTTTCTTTCAAAATTTCAGGAGTCGAGGTTTTGCGAAGTACGAAGGTTCAACATTGAGCATCTTCGAAGCCCCGATACCCGAATTCACGAAAGTATTAAATGTTAAGTTAGGTTAATTAAAGATTAAGAAATATTAGCAATAAGTGAATCTCATCGCGACTTCGTGATTTGGGAGCTCTTACATATAAAAGATTTTGAAGTCTCGATACCCGAAACCCCGCCATTCTAAAATAAATCGTGGTTAATTAGAAGAGTTAAAAATGTTATACTTAATTAAATCTATCGTGACTTTGTGTTTCATAAGTCTTAGTTTAAACTATTATAAAGATCCCCAAGATCTGAAACGTTGAAACTTGATTAAATGATAAGTATGATTAATTAATGTACTAAATGAGGATTATACTCTACTTAATCTATTGCTTAATAATAACTCAGATACATTCAAATTTTGTGCTTTTCCGGAGGTATCAACCATTAATGACATTAATATCTGATTTACGGAAATGATTCGAAATAAGATCTGATTTTAACGCCCAAATCTTTTTTATTAAAGAAATTAAACGTGTTGTCAGTGAAGGTATACGCATGGTTTATGCGTTTAAGGTAAAAAGATTTTTTTAGTTCTGAATTACATTCTTGTTTTCATAGAGCTGGCTTCGTGAAATAGCTAGTTTTCTACATTCTCATTCTCTGTAACAGGTAATAGAACTCTGAAATTTGATATCATGGCTCCATGGAAAGCACCTAAAGCAAATGGCGAAAGTCCTAGCCAGAACACAAACTTTATTTCTGATACTTCGCCCAGAAGTATAAGCACAGGTAAAACTTAGACGCATGTGTTCAACACCATATAATACGAAGTGGTAAACTGCCTTGATGATTCAAGTGACAATGAAAAGCATAACTTATCTACCAAATATAAGATTATCACTCAAGCAGAGCTTCTTAAGGTAGCAACAAGACCGAGGCTTTTACCCTACACTAACATGATTGGATGGGCACTGGATCATGTAGATATCCCAAGTAGAACTATATTCAACTCTCAGAAGGTAGTTGTAGGGTCATTTCGGCCAGAACACATACAGGTGATGTATAAATTGTCTACAACATCAAACTTCGTTTATGATGCCAGTTTAATAGTGAATTTTAATAAGGAGTGGGATCAATATGGAAAGAGTCTTTCTGACTTGATCAAGGACTGGTTTTCACGCCCCAAAAAGTTTAGATCTGACTCTCACGGCGTATATTCAATCTCATCGCTTGAACCACAGTTCATGTATATAGTCATGATGATGTGTAGAATTTATGGAAAAGAGAACACAACCCATTTCTTTCTATCATGGGTACCCATTATACACACAGTGGCATAAGGTTATTCTTTCGACTGGGCCAAGATATTGTCAGATAGTCTAGCCAGTGAAATTACAAAATACCAAACAAAGAAAGCCAAAGGGAAACCAACTTCATTTTTCATGTCAGCCTATATTATGGGCGTCATCTGTTTCATGACGCCTTTCCCACTGATGAGGTGGAGTTGGACTCCAGATAGTGTAGAACCAATTCATGATTATCATTCAAAGCTGGGAAGACAAGGCAAAAGAATTATTTTATGAAATTTGTAATTGGGTAGTGGTGTCGATGCATATTATTATATTTTTTCACCCACCTCCTAGAATTTTAGACAATATTATGGTTAACCTGGGTAAAGTGGCAGATTGTTACATAGCTGAACACTTCTCTTATATCAGAGTTTTTAGCTTTTCAGTTCCCCCATATGCATTACCGCAATTTTTACCAGACCGACTGGTATGCTGCAAGTTTGCACGACAAACTGTACTCAGCGGGATTAGCAAAGAGATCAAAGTCGTGCAGAAAAATGTATGGCCATCTTTTCCTTTGCCGATTGGTCCATTTTCCTTATTGGATTTCAGTCATTTCAAGGTGGAGGCTATAGCCTTAGAATAAATAAAGTTGGTTAACATTAAATTCAATAAGCATGACCCACAGAAGGTCATGGGAAACCATATGGCCAGTTGCAATCTTAAAAGGTATGAACATGAAGAGTCCTCTCGGGACAAAATTTTCCGAGGGGTAAGATATTACCAAGAAGTTTTGAGTCGAGTTCGAGCTCTACCACCTGGTAAATGGTTTAGTTTTACAATTTCTAAAAACACCGAAGAAGTAGTCTTCCGAAAGTATTACGAGGGGAAAACCTAATGCCTCTTGCTACATAGCAAACAAAAACCCAGAACCCAGAAGTTGGGAGCTCTAGCAAACAAGAATCCCCAGAAAAACCAGATAGCTCTAAGATATCGACTCAGAAAAAGGATATCCCATCGATAAAGGTATATAATGACCAGTCCAAAGATCAATCAGAAACATTAAAAAAGCAAGGAGAAGATAAGCCATTGTCTTCACATGATAAATCAACTATAGATGGAGCTAGAAAACATTTATCCACAGAAATTGGCAGCCTCAATGTTCGGCAACCCCATTGAGGCTATCACGCCATTAAAGTTCACCAGAGGAAACCCTAATGCAGAGGTAATATTCATAGGGGATCTCACGCCTATCCCTATTGAAGAAATACCTCCTATCGATTTATTTTTCAGTAAGAAAAGGAAAGTTGTGGTAAAGAAAGAAATGCACCAGAAAGAGGGTGCAATGGTCAAAAAGCATAGAGTATTATTGGATGGACAAAATTTGGAAGATGAAGACTTTGCTACAAAGGTAGCAGGATCTTTGGGAGCTTTTTCAACAGCAAACTTATTCTCAGTTGATAATCTGAAAGAAAGGTTGAAGCAGAGAAATCAAATGATAAGTCAGTTGCAAGATCAAATAAGGAATACAGAGAATAATATCAGAGATGAGGTCAATAAAGGACTTGAAAAGGCTAGAGCCACTGATAGACAAGAAATCCAACTACTCAAGTCTAGTCTTGTCCAGCAAGATGAGTTGGTTAAACAATTACAAAACAAGGTAAGTTCCACTAAGAAAATGGTTATGGATATAGTAGTGTTCCAAGATCAAGCATCAGAAGTGCTAAAGAAACTAGAAATAACACAACAAAGCCTTTGGGATAAGGTAGACATCATCCAAAATAATTTTCAGGAAGTAAATCAATCATTAGGTAATATCAGTTTCAAAGAAGGAGAGGCTATTGCAGCTCGAACCACCTTTAAAAAAGTGGTCATGTCATCGGCTAGATAAGGAGTACTTGTAGCTCCCAGATTGACTGTTGCAGAACAAATCAGAGGTGATATAATATTGAAGGCATGGGAGGCCAATATAGCTAAGAGTAAAAGAATGGCCAAAGAAATAAAAGAGGATTGTGAAGAGGTTTTTTATTTTCTAAATAAAGAATCATTAGGCATTGGAAAGGATGATTGTTCTGAGATACTAGGACAAATCAACATTGTAAAACATCAACTTGACATCAAAGAGAGCTTAAAGGAAGCTCAGATTGAAATCTCACAACTAAAGCAAGTTGACATCGCTCATATAGATAGATGGCTGGTAAAGCCAAATTTACAGTTACAGTCAATGACTTCTGAAGATAAAAATATAGAAGACAGGTTGCCACAATTACAAAACAAGTTGTGTCTTTTTGAGGTAAAATATGTGATAGAACCTTCTAAACTATTAGTACAATTTCTAATCAGGTGTGTCAAATGTCTTGAGCAAGGTGAAGGAAGTACTTCAAAGAATCAATGAAGTAACATATGTATACATGTTCTACTGGTACGAGAAAGAAATAGAAAATAACAAAGTCTAACAATTCAAGTTTTCATTTTGTATCTGTTAGTAGCTATGAATAACGAAAATTCCAACCGCCTAGGGTTGAGAACCTCTTGTATAAATATATTTTCAAAATACTAAAAGAAGGTTGGTTTTTTGCCGATTGTAATAGAGAAATCTCTCCTTTTCGAGAATTAATACAAGTACAAACCAGAGACTCCATATTTCATCACTCTTGAGTTATGTGTTCTTTTGTTCCTTCATATTTCAGCATCTTTATTCATATGGCTTTGATGAATGCCTAATCACAACTTTGTACAACTTCTACTCTGGTTATATGTTTCATTTAGTTATCTAATTGGTTACAGATTTTCCTCTGTGTTTTCTATTAGCAACTATAAGACCTGAGAGTTAGTTAGATTGCTACATTTTATGCTTCATTAAAGGTTTCTCGACTATTTTCTTCTTCTGTAGCAAAGTGAGATTCTTCTTTGATTGATGCCTTGCTTTGTTTAACAGCTTTATGTTTTTCTCTCATCACATTCATTATTTTCAAATTTAACTCAGATACGAAAGACAACCTCTGAGTTGTTATACCATTAATTCAATTTTAGGAACTTTTCTCATATAATTGAAAGTAGAAAATAGAAAATATTAAAAAAAAATAGATCCTTTGATTTATTTATTTTTCTCCATGACAGTACCTATTGCAAGGCAGCCCAATATTGAGCCTGGTCTGAATGATCAGACTAGCATTGCTTTAACTTTGTTTAATACCATCCTAGAGACCACTAATACCCGGGTTGAGCTTGAATGCTCATGGGCAATGATTGAACAGGACATAAGTGTCTGTGAACGTTGGGAAGCTAGGCAAAGACAGCTTCGAAATCTGCCATAGCTTCATTTTCTTAAAAGTATTAATCTTCTTGTCAACACTAAAACCTTTTTTATTTCTGGATGCCTTGAAATTATACTTTGAAGCCTTAAGTATAAACTTGGGAACAACATCTTTTTGGCATCATTGTCAAGGACAGAGAAACGAAGTTATTTTTTCCTGGGAGAACAACATTGGTAAGTTTCTTTCTTTGATAGTGAACAAATAATGAATACATTATAAGGCTCTTTTTATCTTTCACTTGGCAACTCCACAACTAATAAACTGGCATTTAATCAAAAAAATACCAGAAAGAATCCAAACGATAAGCAGACCTCACATGTATCCAATCCTAAAAAACTTCTGAAACCAAGAAGATACCTTAAACAGACTACTTCATCAACAAGTAAGATTTATCAACCCAAATCCATGCAGTCAAATACTAAGGGTCTATTTGAGCGGTTATCTTCACAAGAAGGTTCCACCCAAATCCTTTTCAGAGAAACATCCATCAATAGAATCGAAACCCTAGAACCTGAGCTGGTTTTACCTGAGTTTAAAGATGAGACTTTTCCAACTGTCTCCTTTACCAATAGAGGTAAAAGATCTATCTCACTTCCCGTTTCAATTGACATTTCATTAGTTCCCAAAGTTCAGCTTCCAAACTCTCAAAGTTCAGAAGAATATACTTTATACCTTGACTCGAATCTTGTTGGTTCTCCTGTGTACACATCCTGTGAGTCCGAAGAAACCAGTCCTCTTTTTACAATTCCCTATCTTTCAAATTTCCTGTCCCCCGACGATCATTTCCCTGAAACTGTTCTGCTTTATCCAGACACAACCGAAAGCTCACCACACATATTTAAAAGTCTTCTCTATAATCTCCAAGTTTCACCCTCTAAATTATCAATGGTTGTGGCTGGAGGAGGTGGTGTCGTAGGCGGTGGTGGTGGTGTTGGAGGAGGACAAGGAGCCGTTCAAGTACCACCCCCAGCCCCTAGAATCTTTGCCAAAGTAGCTTCTAGGTATGCTCCTTTGGTCCTCCCAGTCCCTCTCCATGATTTACCTAAAAATTATATGAAAAACCTGCCAAAATTCACAAGAGAGGGGGATTTAACCGCGACTGAACACATTAATTTCTTTGATCAATTTGCTGACATCCTTGGTCTTGAACACAAGGATGTTTATTCAAGACTCCTAGTTCAAACTTTTGAAGGACAGGTGAGAACCTGGTTTCGAGGACTACCGGCTGGATCCATAGGATCATATGATGAGTTGGAAAATGAATTTATCAGACAATGGGGAGAAAGGAAAGATCATCTTTATTATCTAACCGAGTTTGGAGCTTTGAGAAAAAAAATCAAAATCAGTTCTTGAGTTTACTCAAATATTTAATAAATTATATAATAAGATTCCAGCTGAGGTTAAACCTTCCAACCCTGCAGCGAAAGTAACTTTTGTTGGGGCTTTTGATCCAAATTTCGCTCTATTGTGAAGAGAAAGGAGATATGTTAATCTCACTAAAATGCAGGATGACGTTGTAGAAATTGAATCAAACATGATGGCATCAGGAAAGTTAAAAGCTAAATTTGAAACGGGAAATAAAGAAACCAGACGGTACAGAGAACAAGCAGGACCCTCTGGATCTGGGAGGTCTTCGGAAGATAAGATGGATGACATGGCAAGAATAATTAAAGAATTGTCAAATAAAATCTCAAAAATGGAATTGGATCAATCTAAGAATGATCAGTTCCCTAGAAAAGATTTCAGAAGAAATCCTAATCCTCAAATGCCACAAAGACCAATCAAGAATGAAGAACAAACGATTCAATCCCCCTTCAAAAAAAAAAAATTATAAGGGGAGAGGATATGCGAAATTTTGAGGAGTTAGAAGAATATATGAATAATTTTGACGATGATTGTGAAGAACCTTATTTGACGAGACAAGATTATGAAAAATCTTTAAATACAGAATACAGGTCTAAAAATGATGAGAATA
>JASDQU010515153.1:46894-75262 GCA_032191745.1 Picea mariana | reverse complement strand
AGATCTGAAACGTTGAAACTTGATTAAATGATAAGTATGATTAATTAATGTACTAAATGAGGATTATACTCTACTTAATCTATTGCTTAATAATAACTCAGATACATTCAAATTTTGTGCTTTTCCGGAGGTATCAACCATTAATGACATTAATATCTGATTTACGGAAATGATTCGAAATAAGATCTGATTTTAACGCCCAAATCTTTTTTATTAAAGAAATTAAACGTGTTGTCAGTGAAGGTATACGCATGGTTTATGCGTTTAAGGTAAAAAGATTTTTTTAGTTCTGAATTACATTCTTGTTTTCATAGAGCTGGCTTCGTGAAATAGCTAGTTTTCTACATTCTCATTCTCTGTAACAGGTAATAGAACTCTGAAATTTGATATCATGGCTCCATGGAAAGCACCTAAAGCAAATGGCGAAAGTCCTAGCCAGAACACAAACTTTATTTCTGATACTTCGCCCAGAAGTATAAGCACAGGTAAAACTTAGACGCATGTGTTCAACACCATATAATACGAAGTGGTAAACTGCCTTGATGATTCAAGTGACAATGAAAAGCATAACTTATCTACCAAATATAAGATTATCACTCAAGCAGAGCTTCTTAAGGTAGCAACAAGACCGAGGCTTTTACCCTACACTAACATGATTGGATGGGCACTGGATCATGTAGATATCCCAAGTAGAACTATATTCAACTCTCAGAAGGTAGTTGTAGGGTCATTTCGGCCAGAACACATACAGGTGATGTATAAATTGTCTACAACATCAAACTTCGTTTATGATGCCAGTTTAATAGTGAATTTTAATAAGGAGTGGGATCAATATGGAAAGAGTCTTTCTGACTTGATCAAGGACTGGTTTTCACGCCCCAAAAAGTTTAGATCTGACTCTCACGGCGTATATTCAATCTCATCGCTTGAACCACAGTTCATGTATATAGTCATGATGATGTGTAGAATTTATGGAAAAGAGAACACAACCCATTTCTTTCTATCATGGGTACCCATTATACACACAGTGGCATAAGGTTATTCTTTCGACTGGGCCAAGATATTGTCAGATAGTCTAGCCAGTGAAATTACAAAATACCAAACAAAGAAAGCCAAAGGGAAACCAACTTCATTTTTCATGTCAGCCTATATTATGGGCGTCATCTGTTTCATGACGCCTTTCCCACTGATGAGGTGGAGTTGGACTCCAGATAGTGTAGAACCAATTCATGATTATCATTCAAAGCTGGGAAGACAAGGCAAAAGAATTATTTTATGAAATTTGTAATTGGGTAGTGGTGTCGATGCATATTATTATATTTTTTCACCCACCTCCTAGAATTTTAGACAATATTATGGTTAACCTGGGTAAAGTGGCAGATTGTTACATAGCTGAACACTTCTCTTATATCAGAGTTTTTAGCTTTTCAGTTCCCCCATATGCATTACCGCAATTTTTACCAGACCGACTGGTATGCTGCAAGTTTGCACGACAAACTGTACTCAGCGGGATTAGCAAAGAGATCAAAGTCGTGCAGAAAAATGTATGGCCATCTTTTCCTTTGCCGATTGGTCCATTTTCCTTATTGGATTTCAGTCATTTCAAGGTGGAGGCTATAGCCTTAGAATAAATAAAGTTGGTTAACATTAAATTCAATAAGCATGACCCACAGAAGGTCATGGGAAACCATATGGCCAGTTGCAATCTTAAAAGGTATGAACATGAAGAGTCCTCTCGGGACAAAATTTTCCGAGGGGTAAGATATTACCAAGAAGTTTTGAGTCGAGTTCGAGCTCTACCACCTGGTAAATGGTTTAGTTTTACAATTTCTAAAAACACCGAAGAAGTAGTCTTCCGAAAGTATTACGAGGGGAAAACCTAATGCCTCTTGCTACATAGCAAACAAAAACCCAGAACCCAGAAGTTGGGAGCTCTAGCAAACAAGAATCCCCAGAAAAACCAGATAGCTCTAAGATATCGACTCAGAAAAAGGATATCCCATCGATAAAGGTATATAATGACCAGTCCAAAGATCAATCAGAAACATTAAAAAAGCAAGGAGAAGATAAGCCATTGTCTTCACATGATAAATCAACTATAGATGGAGCTAGAAAACATTTATCCACAGAAATTGGCAGCCTCAATGTTCGGCAACCCCATTGAGGCTATCACGCCATTAAAGTTCACCAGAGGAAACCCTAATGCAGAGGTAATATTCATAGGGGATCTCACGCCTATCCCTATTGAAGAAATACCTCCTATCGATTTATTTTTCAGTAAGAAAAGGAAAGTTGTGGTAAAGAAAGAAATGCACCAGAAAGAGGGTGCAATGGTCAAAAAGCATAGAGTATTATTGGATGGACAAAATTTGGAAGATGAAGACTTTGCTACAAAGGTAGCAGGATCTTTGGGAGCTTTTTCAACAGCAAACTTATTCTCAGTTGATAATCTGAAAGAAAGGTTGAAGCAGAGAAATCAAATGATAAGTCAGTTGCAAGATCAAATAAGGAATACAGAGAATAATATCAGAGATGAGGTCAATAAAGGACTTGAAAAGGCTAGAGCCACTGATAGACAAGAAATCCAACTACTCAAGTCTAGTCTTGTCCAGCAAGATGAGTTGGTTAAACAATTACAAAACAAGGTAAGTTCCACTAAGAAAATGGTTATGGATATAGTAGTGTTCCAAGATCAAGCATCAGAAGTGCTAAAGAAACTAGAAATAACACAACAAAGCCTTTGGGATAAGGTAGACATCATCCAAAATAATTTTCAGGAAGTAAATCAATCATTAGGTAATATCAGTTTCAAAGAAGGAGAGGCTATTGCAGCTCGAACCACCTTTAAAAAAGTGGTCATGTCATCGGCTAGATAAGGAGTACTTGTAGCTCCCAGATTGACTGTTGCAGAACAAATCAGAGGTGATATAATATTGAAGGCATGGGAGGCCAATATAGCTAAGAGTAAAAGAATGGCCAAAGAAATAAAAGAGGATTGTGAAGAGGTTTTTTATTTTCTAAATAAAGAATCATTAGGCATTGGAAAGGATGATTGTTCTGAGATACTAGGACAAATCAACATTGTAAAACATCAACTTGACATCAAAGAGAGCTTAAAGGAAGCTCAGATTGAAATCTCACAACTAAAGCAAGTTGACATCGCTCATATAGATAGATGGCTGGTAAAGCCAAATTTACAGTTACAGTCAATGACTTCTGAAGATAAAAATATAGAAGACAGGTTGCCACAATTACAAAACAAGTTGTGTCTTTTTGAGGTAAAATATGTGATAGAACCTTCTAAACTATTAGTACAATTTCTAATCAGGTGTGTCAAATGTCTTGAGCAAGGTGAAGGAAGTACTTCAAAGAATCAATGAAGTAACATATGTATACATGTTCTACTGGTACGAGAAAGAAATAGAAAATAACAAAGTCTAACAATTCAAGTTTTCATTTTGTATCTGTTAGTAGCTATGAATAACGAAAATTCCAACCGCCTAGGGTTGAGAACCTCTTGTATAAATATATTTTCAAAATACTAAAAGAAGGTTGGTTTTTTGCCGATTGTAATAGAGAAATCTCTCCTTTTCGAGAATTAATACAAGTACAAACCAGAGACTCCATATTTCATCACTCTTGAGTTATGTGTTCTTTTGTTCCTTCATATTTCAGCATCTTTATTCATATGGCTTTGATGAATGCCTAATCACAACTTTGTACAACTTCTACTCTGGTTATATGTTTCATTTAGTTATCTAATTGGTTACAGATTTTCCTCTGTGTTTTCTATTAGCAACTATAAGACCTGAGAGTTAGTTAGATTGCTACATTTTATGCTTCATTAAAGGTTTCTCGACTATTTTCTTCTTCTGTAGCAAAGTGAGATTCTTCTTTGATTGATGCCTTGCTTTGTTTAACAGCTTTATGTTTTTCTCTCATCACATTCATTATTTTCAAATTTAACTCAGATACGAAAGACAACCTCTGAGTTGTTATACCATTAATTCAATTTTAGGAACTTTTCTCATATAATTGAAAGTAGAAAATAGAAAATATTAAAAAAAAATAGATCCTTTGATTTATTTATTTTTCTCCATGACAGTACCTATTGCAAGGCAGCCCAATATTGAGCCTGGTCTGAATGATCAGACTAGCATTGCTTTAACTTTGTTTAATACCATCCTAGAGACCACTAATACCCGGGTTGAGCTTGAATGCTCATGGGCAATGATTGAACAGGACATAAGTGTCTGTGAACGTTGGGAAGCTAGGCAAAGACAGCTTCGAAATCTGCCATAGCTTCATTTTCTTAAAAGTATTAATCTTCTTGTCAACACTAAAACCTTTTTTATTTCTGGATGCCTTGAAATTATACTTTGAAGCCTTAAGTATAAACTTGGGAACAACATCTTTTTGGCATCATTGTCAAGGACAGAGAAACGAAGTTATTTTTTCCTGGGAGAACAACATTGGTAAGTTTCTTTCTTTGATAGTGAACAAATAATGAATACATTATAAGGCTCTTTTTATCTTTCACTTGGCAACTCCACAACTAATAAACTGGCATTTAATCAAAAAAATACCAGAAAGAATCCAAACGATAAGCAGACCTCACATGTATCCAATCCTAAAAAACTTCTGAAACCAAGAAGATACCTTAAACAGACTACTTCATCAACAAGTAAGATTTATCAACCCAAATCCATGCAGTCAAATACTAAGGGTCTATTTGAGCGGTTATCTTCACAAGAAGGTTCCACCCAAATCCTTTTCAGAGAAACATCCATCAATAGAATCGAAACCCTAGAACCTGAGCTGGTTTTACCTGAGTTTAAAGATGAGACTTTTCCAACTGTCTCCTTTACCAATAGAGGTAAAAGATCTATCTCACTTCCCGTTTCAATTGACATTTCATTAGTTCCCAAAGTTCAGCTTCCAAACTCTCAAAGTTCAGAAGAATATACTTTATACCTTGACTCGAATCTTGTTGGTTCTCCTGTGTACACATCCTGTGAGTCCGAAGAAACCAGTCCTCTTTTTACAATTCCCTATCTTTCAAATTTCCTGTCCCCCGACGATCATTTCCCTGAAACTGTTCTGCTTTATCCAGACACAACCGAAAGCTCACCACACATATTTAAAAGTCTTCTCTATAATCTCCAAGTTTCACCCTCTAAATTATCAATGGTTGTGGCTGGAGGAGGTGGTGTCGTAGGCGGTGGTGGTGGTGTTGGAGGAGGACAAGGAGCCGTTCAAGTACCACCCCCAGCCCCTAGAATCTTTGCCAAAGTAGCTTCTAGGTATGCTCCTTTGGTCCTCCCAGTCCCTCTCCATGATTTACCTAAAAATTATATGAAAAACCTGCCAAAATTCACAAGAGAGGGGGATTTAACCGCGACTGAACACATTAATTTCTTTGATCAATTTGCTGACATCCTTGGTCTTGAACACAAGGATGTTTATTCAAGACTCCTAGTTCAAACTTTTGAAGGACAGGTGAGAACCTGGTTTCGAGGACTACCGGCTGGATCCATAGGATCATATGATGAGTTGGAAAATGAATTTATCAGACAATGGGGAGAAAGGAAAGATCATCTTTATTATCTAACCGAGTTTGGAGCTTTGAGAAAAAAAATCAAAATCAGTTCTTGAGTTTACTCAAATATTTAATAAATTATATAATAAGATTCCAGCTGAGGTTAAACCTTCCAACCCTGCAGCGAAAGTAACTTTTGTTGGGGCTTTTGATCCAAATTTCGCTCTATTGTGAAGAGAAAGGAGATATGTTAATCTCACTAAAATGCAGGATGACGTTGTAGAAATTGAATCAAACATGATGGCATCAGGAAAGTTAAAAGCTAAATTTGAAACGGGAAATAAAGAAACCAGACGGTACAGAGAACAAGCAGGACCCTCTGGATCTGGGAGGTCTTCGGAAGATAAGATGGATGACATGGCAAGAATAATTAAAGAATTGTCAAATAAAATCTCAAAAATGGAATTGGATCAATCTAAGAATGATCAGTTCCCTAGAAAAGATTTCAGAAGAAATCCTAATCCTCAAATGCCACAAAGACCAATCAAGAATGAAGAACAAACGATTCAATCCCCCTTCAAAAAAAAAAAATTATAAGGGGAGAGGATATGCGAAATTTTGAGGAGTTAGAAGAATATATGAATAATTTTGACGATGATTGTGAAGAACCTTATTTGACGAGACAAGATTATGAAAAATCTTTAAATACAGAATACAGGTCTAAAAATGATGAGAATAGAAATATTACAAAGGATTTGGCTTATCAAGGAATCGTTGATAATATAATGGTTGAACTCCAACAGAAATATAATCTAAGGCCTAGAAGCAGAAATGTCACAACTGCCCCACCGAAGAAAATTTTGCCGAAAGGGGAAACAGACGAGGCAACTCCAAAAGCTGCTGAAAAACAGACTGTTAAAATCAAGACTGCTGATACATAGTATACCAAGACAAACCCAACAGGAACACCAGTTATCAATACAAGAAAAGTGGAAATTCCCATGGCAGAAACAAAAATAGTTGAAACAAAAGCAACACAAGCTAATAAATCAGAAAAAAGGGAAATAGAAATCCAAACTAGAGAAGTCGATAAGATAAAGGGAAGTTTTAATCTAGAGAATGAGATTAATAAAATCAAGATCCTTGTACCTCTGTTCGAACTAGCAAAAAACCCTACATACAGGAAACAAATTGCCAAAATGATAAATTTTTCAGATACTGAAAGTCAGGCTAACGTTATAAATTTGGAAGATGATAAACCGAATATAATCTTTGGTCCACACTTTGAAGGTACTATAGATACCATCGCTCCCATTTATATTACGTTAACTGTACATGATCATCTGCTCCATAATTGCATGTTAGATTCTAGAGCTTCTCACAATGTGATGCCCAAAGGTATTATGGATAGAATGGGTCTCAAAATTACTCGACCATACGGAGATCTGTATTCTTTTGATTCGAGAAAAGTCAAATGTATGGGTATGATTAAAGATTTAGTGGTTAATCTTACGCGGGTTCCTGTAAAAAGTGTTATGATGGATGTGGTTGTTGTTGATATACCTCCAAAGTATGCCATGTTGTTATCCAGGTCTTGGGGCGCTAAACTTGGAGGATCCCTCCAACTAGATATGACATACACTACAATCTCGGTCTTCGGCAGACAGCTCACCCACTTGTACAGAGAAACAAGGCTAGCATTTACAGTAAGTGATCCATTGAATTCAAATAACTACCCTGTTTATATCACAGATCAAGATTTAGGAAACTATATTTTATCAATAGATGATGATTTAGAAGAATGTACAGAAAAAGAAAAAACAAAAAATACAAATAAAGATGTATATAATATTGGAGTTTGGAAAACATATTTTGATGGTGCTTCATCTTGTGAAGGAGCAGGAGATGGAGTGTTGTTTGTGGCACCCGACGATGAGTTTATTATTCCTTTTTCTTACAGGTTACAGTGGGACATCGATTACACTAACAATGTATGTGAATATGAATCCTTGGTCTTAGGATTAGAAGCTGCCAGGAAATTAAAAATTAAGAACTTAGAAGTCTATGGTGATGCGGAACTAATCATAAAACAAATTAATCGTCAATACCAGGCTAAGCACCCAAGGTTGAGATCTTATAGAAATTGTGCCTGGGATCTGATCGAGAATTTTTTCTCATCGGTTAAAGCATTACATCCCCAGAACAGAAAATCAATGGGTAGATTTAGTGGCCAAAGCAGCGTCAACGTTTGTGCCTCCTACGGTATTCAAACTTAAATACCATATAAAGATGAGACATAGACCTTCCATACCGAATAATATTCAACATTGGCAGGTTTTCGAGGATGATGAACAAATTAGGCAATTTTTATAAATGGTGGATGACTTTGTCAAAACACATATCGACCAAGAAAATCAAAATGATCCTACTTGGATAATGCAGGAAGGGGAAGATCTTCAAGAGTTTTAAGATAAGATTTTTAATCATCGTATGCTTATTTTGAAAAATAATCAGATCCCCAAAGGTTTGATCCCCTTGGAGAGGTTATTTAATCATGACGACATTCCTTTGAAGTCTACTTTACAGCCTCAACCAGAAGAAGTTGAAGATTGTGATATAGGCACCAAAGAAAATCCTAGGTTGGTAAAATTATCTAAGTACCTTCCTCCTGAAATAAAAAGTAAATATGATGAGTTGCTCAAACAGTATAAAGTTTTTTTTGCTTGGTCCTATGATGAATTAAGAACTTATGATACCACCATAATGGAACACAAAATTCCTCTGAAGCAAGGTATCAAACCATTCAGGAAGAAGCTCAGACAAATAAATCCTATATTACTGCCTGTGATAGAAAAAGAAGTAAAGAAACTTTTGGATGCCAAGATCATTGTCCCACTCAGATACTCCAAGTGGGTAGCTAATTTAGTTCCAGTAAGGAAGAAAAATGGTGAGATCAAACTGTGTGTGGACTTCATAAATCTAAACAGATCATCACTCAAAGACAATTATCCATTACCTAAAATGGATCACGTTTTAGAGAAAATAGTTGGAGCAAATAGAATGTCTATGATTGACGGCTTTTCAAGCTACAAAAAATTGTAGTACATGAAGATGATAAAGAGAAAATTGTGTTCACTGCCCCTTGGGGTAACTTTATGTATGAGAAAATGCCTTTTGGTTTAATGAATGCAGGAGCAACTTTCCAACGAGCTATGGACATCGCCTTTGTTGGCGAAAGAGATAAGTTTGTTGTTATTTATCTTGCTGATCTAAATATGTTTTCTAAATCTGATGCAGAACATCTAGTACACCTCAAGCAGACTTTTGAAAAATGTCGCAAATTTGGTTTGTCTCTGAACCCCAAAAAATCTCATTTTGCAATGCATGAAGGTAAACTCTTGGGCCACATAGTATTTAGGGATGGAATTAAAATTGACCCAAAAAGGATTGAAGCTATAGATACTATTAATGTTCCTAGGAATAGAAAAGAAATTCAGTGATTTTTAGGAAAAATAAATTTTTTGAGAAGATTCATCCTGAATTTCGTTGAAATTGTAAAATTGATTACAGATATGCTTAAGAAATGCAGCGAGGTCAAGTGGACAAGCAAGGCCAAGGCGTCATTCGAATGTATTAAGAAGGTCATAGGTGAAGCACCAGTACTAGCAAGTCCTGATTATTTGAAACAATTTTTTATTTTTTCATTTTCTTATGAGCATACTATTGCAACCGTACTATTACAGAAGAATGATGAGGGTTTTGAGCAGCTAATTGTGTTCTTTAGTAAAAGTCTCAGAGATGTTGAGCTAAAATATGATATATTGGAAAAGCAAGCTTACGTAATGGTGAAAGCCCTCAAAGCTTTCAAAACCTATATACTACATTCGAAAATTATTGCTTATGTACCCACCAGTTCTGTTAAGGATATATTGGTTCAACCCAATAGCAATGGAAGGAGGCGCAGATGGTTAGCCAAAATTTAGGTGTTCGACCTGAAATTTAAATCGACCAAACTTGTTAAAGGTCAGGGCTTGGCTAAATTGTTGGCTGAATCAAATTTAAAAGCACTCAGAATAAATCATATGCAGGAGTACGAAGGATTTTTAGAGATAGACGAACTCGATGTCACTATACCCGCAACTGAAATTCTAGATAAATGTTCTTCTTCAGCTTGGTATAGTGACATTGTTTCTTATCTACTTACCCTTCAATACTCTAGCGACCTAACCCCATCTAAATCTAGAACATTGAAGTTACACACTGTGAAATATTGTATTATAGATGGTCAATTATATTGGAAAGATCCTTTGGGTTTCTTACTGAGTTGTATAGTAGAATCTAAAACAGAAAAAGTTATAAATGAATTCCATGAAGGAGTGTGTGGAGGACATCACGTTTGGAGAGCAACGGCTTACAAAATCTTAAGAGCTGGATATTATTGGCCGAAATTATTCACTAATGTAAATGCTAAAGTCAGAGCTTGTAACCCCTGTCAATTGTTCACAGGCAAGCAAAAAATTCCAGCATTACCTTTAGTTTGAGTTAAAACTGAAGCTCCATTTCAGCAATGAGGTCTTGATTTTATTGGTGAAATTCATCCACACTGGAGTGCTCAACATAAATGGATTATGAACACTATCGACTATTTTACTAAATGGGTGGAATCCATTCCTACACGAACGCAACCGACACGGTAGTGATCAGTTTCCTAGAAGAGAATATTTTATCAAGATTTGGCTACCCTCGGAAGATAGTTACTGATAATGCTCAAGCTTTCAAATCCATGGCCATAATAATTTTTTGTCAAAAGTACAACATTGTGCTATGACACTCTACGACCTACTATCCACAAGGAAACGGATTAGCCAAGTCATCTAACAAAAGCCCGATCACTATAATTAAAAAAGTATTGACCGAAAATAAGAAAGCATGGCATGTACATTTGAAATATTCCTTATGGGCTAACAGGATAGGCACAAAACGATCAATCAGGATGTCTCCATTTCATATGGTATATGATACTGGCGTTGTTTTACCCATAAATCTAGTGTTGTCAGTAATGAAACTCTAGAAAGGCTCAAAAGAAGATCCAAATAACATTACCAGGAGGATAAATCAATTGATTGAAGTTCAGCAAAATAGGGCTGAAGTAGATGAAAAACTACAGAAATATCAAGATAACATGAAAGCCTTATTTGATCAAAAAGCTAAAGATAGGGAATTTCTCCCTGGTGATTTGGTTCTAAAATGGGAAGCCAGGAAAGAAGATGTCGGGAAGCATGGTAAGTTTGACTAGATCTGGTGCGGACCATACAAAATTGCATCCTCTGAAGGAAAGAATGTTTTTTTGTTAGAAAATATCGACATAAAAAATGTTAACATCCCAATCAACGGGCATTACCTCAAGCATTTCATGCAGTAATACATTTCCAAACCCTCATTGTACATACCGATTTGGTTTCATGTTTTGTCTATAATTACCTTTCCTTTGGTAAGTTTTTATTGTTATTTTTACTGTAAATAGAAACAGGTGAGTCAGTTTCAAAAAAAAAAAAAATCAAAATATTCAATAAGTAGGTTTCTAATCTACAAGATTTCCTAACAACTATCATGTTTGTCTTATTTCAGGATACTTGTCGATAGCTGAGAGACTTGAGATATCAAAAAGGTGACATGCATAGCTATTCGCGTTAATTTTTTCTCGAAACAGGTATTAAACTAATAGTCTACTTGGCTGGAAGTATAAACAAATTCTGAGGTATGAACTTTTGTCTTGCAAACTTAAGTTAAAATTTTCTAGGAGATGTTAATGAGTAAGACAGAAATCTTATGTTTACTAATATCATCACCAAATATTTAATCAGAGAAGTGAAAGCTACTTTTAATTGTTTAAAAAATTTCTCTGAACCCAAAAATATATATATATATATATATATATATATATATATATATATATATATATATATATATATATATATATATAAGCAATAAAAAGATTTTAAAGAAAAGTTTCAAGGGTTGAGTAAGAAGCTTGTTTAAGAAAGATAGTACCTACAACAAAACATCTGAAACTTCTTTCTATTCCCTTGGTCATTTTCAAGCTATATCTTCACATGATTCTTGACATCGCCCCATGAGCTTTACAGAGGAGAAACATCTCACCTTAATTTTGGAAACTCATAAACAAATCTTCAAAACGAGAATAGGCAAAGATTCTATAATTCCTCTAACTTTAACTGAACCAGAAGTATGTTTAGGTTAATCCTAACTATCTTAGTTCTTCTAACAGGATTAAACTGATTAGTTTCGCTCAAGGAAAGTCCCTAATAAATAAATAAATAATAACTCCCCTTGAGAACTTACCTGAAGGCGAAGATGTTTTGAAGGTCAGGGAAGGATTAGTCCAGAGCAATCAAAGTGAGTTGACATACCTCTATTGTAAAATTATAAACAGATATCTTCCCGAGTATATTGCATACTGATTGATTGCCCCCACTTCATGTTTTAAAACAAGATAGATGGTGAAAGGAAATTCATAAAATGATTGCCCCCATATGGTCCAAAAGAGATGATGAAAGGAAATTCATTAAGTGATTGCCCTCATCTCAGCATTTAAATGCTAAATTACTAATTGAAGTGGTGAAAGGAAATTCAATGTGGGAAATCTGATAACTTCACCGGGGTACTGAACAGGCTTGCTGGTAGTGAAGCAATGTCTACAATATCTACTAGGTTGTTATACATGAGTTATAAGGTGCTCTGGTAACTAGTTTTTTTTTACTAGATCTACATTCTAAGCTAAATAGGGACTCCCTAACTTAAAAAATTGAAATTACTTTACCTTGATGCAAACAAAATCAAATAAACCCCGATAGAACGATTAAGGTTGTTTTGATTATCTTATACAAATCTGAAGTCAGTTTTAGGAAAGGAAATCCATTGATAAGCCTAACTCGAGAATTAGAGAATGATTAAGTTTTCAAAGATAAGGATGAAATTCTAAAATCCTTCTTTGTGTCTTCTTTAGATATGTTTCACAGAAATGCAATAATGACTCCATTTACCCAATAAAGGCGCTTGGTCTGTTTTTCTTCTTGTCTGGAAGGGAGACAAGATCCCTAGATGGAGCCTATGTTGAAACATACATATTATTCTAAACTTTAGACTAAAATAAGTTTCATTTTTGTTTAAATAAAAGCCAAAAACTGCACTTGAATAATCATCATCGAATGAAGCCTTCTGATTAATACAATGGTCTAAAATTCTTAAGAGATTATGGAGTCGCCTATTTATTAACAAATTAATTTATATAAAGGTTTTCTTTCGAAATTTCGGGAGTCGGGTTTCATGAAGTACGAAGGTTCAAAATTGAGCATCTTCAAAGCCCCGATACCCAAATTGACGAAAGTATTAAATATTAAGTCGAGTTAATTAAAGATTAAGAAATATTAGTGATAAGTAAATCTCATCGCAACTTTGTGATTCAGGAGCTCTTACATATAAAAGATTTTGAAGTCCCAATACCCAAAACCCCGCCATTCTAAAATAAATTGTGTTAATTAGAAGAGTTAAAAACGATTATACTTAATTAAATCTATCATGACTTCGTGTTTCATAAGTCTCAATTTAAACTGTTATAAAGATCCCCAAGATCTGAAACGTCGAAACTTGATTAAATGATAAGTATGATTAATTAATGTACTAAATGAGGATTATACTCTAATTAATCTATTGCTTAATAATAACTCGAATACATTCAAATTTTGCGCTTTTCCCTAGGTATCGACTATTAATGACATTAATATCTGATTTAGGGAAATGATTCCAAATAAGATCCGATTTTAATGCCCAAATCTTTTTTATTAAATAAATTAAACACGTTGTCAGTGAAGGTATACACATGGTTTATGCGTTTAAGGTAAAAAGATTTTTTTAGTTCTGAATTACATTCTTGTTTTCATAGAGTTGGCTTAGTGAAATAACTAGTTTTCTACATTCTCATTCTCTGTAACATGTAATAGAACTCTAAAATTTGATATCATGGCTCCACAGAAAGCGCCTAAAGCAACTGGCGAAAGTCTTGGCCAGAACATAGACGTTATTTTGTATACTTCGCCTAGAAGTATAAGCACAGTTAAAACCTGGATGCATGTGTTCAACACCATACAATACGAAGTGGTAAACTACCCTGATGATTCAAATGACAACGAAAAGGATAACTTATCTATCAAATATAAGATTATCGCTCAAGCAGAGCTGCATAAGGTAGCAACGAGGCCGAGGATTTTACCCTACATTGACATGATTGGATGAGCACTGGATCATGTAGATATCCCAACTAGAACTATATTCAACTCTCAGAAGGTAGTTGTTGGGTCATTTTGGCCGGAACACATACAGATGATGTATAAATTGTCTACAAAATCAAACTTCGTTTATGATGCCAATTTTCTAGTGAATTTTAATAAGAAGGAGTGTGATCAATATGGAAAGAGTCTTTTCGACTTGATCAGGGGCTGGTGTTCACACACCGAAAAGTTCAAAGCCGACTCTCATGACGTATATTCAATCTCATCACTTGAACCACAGTTCATGTATATAGCCATGATGATGTGCAAAATTTATGGAAAAGAGAACACAATCCATTTCTTTCTATCATGGGTACCCATTATACACACAGTGGAGAAAGGTTATTCTTTCAACCGGGCCAAGATATTGTCGAATAGTCTGGCCAGTGAAATTACATAATACCAAACAAAGAAAGCCAAAGGGAAACCAGCTTCATTTTTCATGTCAGCCTATATTATGGATTCCATCTGTTTCATGACGCCTTTCCCGCTGATGAGCTGGAGTTGGACTCCAGATAGTGCAGAACCAATTCATGATTATCATTCAAAGCTCTGGGAAGACAAGGCAAAAGATTTATTTTATGAAATATGTAATTGGGTAGTGGTGTCGATGCATATTGTTATATTGGTTCACCCACCTCCTAGAATTTCAGACAACATTATGGTTAACCTGGGTAAAGTGGCAGACTGTTACATAGATGAACACTTCTCTTATATCAAATTTTTTGGTTGTGCAGTTCCCCCATATGCATTACCGCTATTTTTACTAGACCAACTGGTATGCCACGATGTTGCATGACAAGCTATACTCGGTGGGATTAGCAAAGAGCTCAAAGTCGTGCAGAAAAAGGTATGCCCATCTTTTCTTTTTCCTATTGTTTCATTTTTCTTATTGGATTTCAGTCATTCCAAGGTGGAGGTTGCGGCCTTAGAAAAAATAAAGTTGGTTAACATTGAATTCAAGAGCATGACCCATAGAATGTCGTGGGAAAACATATGGCCAGTTCCAATCTTAAAAGGTATGAACATGAAGAGTCCTCTCAAGACGAAATGTTTTGTGGGGTAAGATATTACCAAGAAGTTCTGAGCCGAGTTCAAGCTACCACCTGGTGAAATGGTTGAGTTTTACAATTTCCAAAAACACCGAAGAAGTATTCTTCTGAAAGTATTACGAGGGGAAAACCTAATGCCTCCTGCTACACAGCAAATAGAAACCCAGAACCCAAAAGTCGGGATCTCTAGCAAACAAGAAGCCCCAGAAAAACCAGATAGTTCTGAGATCTCGACTCAGAAAAAGGATATCCGACTGACAAAGGTATCTGATGACCAGTCCAAAGATCAATCAGAAACATTAAAAAAGCAAGGAGAACATAAACCATTGTCTTCACATGATAAATCAACTATAGATGGAGCCAAAAAACATTTATCCACAGAAATCGACAGCCCCATTGAAGCTATCACGCCATTAAAGTTCACCAAAGGAAACCCTAATGCAGAGGTAATATTCATAGGTGATCTCATGCCTATCCCTATTGAGGAAACCCCTCCTATCGATTTCTTTTTCAGTAAGAAAAGGAAATTTGTGGTAAAGAAAGAAATGCACCAGAAAGAGGGTGCAATGGTCAAAAAGCACAGAGTATTATTGGATGGACAAAATTTGGAAGATGAAGACTTTGCTACAGAGGTAGTAGGCTCTTTGGGAGCTTTTGCAATAACAAACTTATTCTCAGTTGATAATCTGAAAGAAAGGTTGAAGCAGAGAAATCAGATGATAAGTCAGTTGTGATATCAAATCAAGAATACAGAGAAGAATATCAGAGATGAGGTCAATAAAGGACTTGAAAAGGACAGAGCCACTGATAGACAAGAAATCCAACTACTCAAGTCTAGTCTTGTCCAGTAACATGATTTGGTTAAACAATTACAAAACAAGGTAAGTTCCACTGAGAAAATGGTTATGGATATAGCAGTATTCCAAGCTCAAGCATCGGAAGTGCTAAAGAAATTGGAAATAGCACAAAAAATCCTTTGGGCTAAGGTAGAGATCATCCAAAATCATTTTTCAGGAAGTAAATCAATCATTAGATAATATCAGTTTCAAAGAAGGAGAGGCTACTGCAGCTCGGACCACCTTTCAAAAAGCGGTCGTGTCATCGGCTAGATAAGGAGTACCCGTAGCTCCCAGATTGACTGTTGCAGAACAAATCAGAGGTGATATAATATTGAAGGCATGGGAGGCCAATATAGCCGAGAGTAAAAGAATGGCCAAAGAAATAAAAGAGGATTGTGAAGAGGTTTTTGATTTGCTAAATAAAGAATCACTAGGCATTGGAAAGGATGATTGTTCTGAGATACTAGGACAAATCAACATTGTAAAACATCAACTTGATATCGAAGAAAGCTTAAAGGAAGCTCAGATTGAAATCTCACAGCTAAAGCAGGTTGACATCGCTCAAATATATAGATAGCTGGTAAAGCCAAATTTACAGTTACAGTCAATGACTTCTGAAGATAAAAACATATAAGACAGGTTGCCACAATTACAAAAGAAGTTGTATCTTTTTGAGGTAAAAGATGTGACAGAATATTCTAGACTATTAGTACAATTTTTAAGCAGGTGCGTCAAATGTCTCGAGCAAGGTGAAAGAAGTACTTCAAAGAATCAATGAAGTAACATATGTATACCTGTTCTACTAGTATGAGAAAGAAATATAAAAGAACCAAGTCTAACGGTTCAAGTTTTCATTTTGTAACTGTTATTAGCTATGAATAACGAGAATTCCAACCGCCTAGGGTTGAGAACCTCTTGTATAAATATATTTTCAAAAGACTAAAAGAAGGTTGGTTTTTTGTCGATTGTAATAGAAAAATCTCTCCTTTTTGAGAATTAATACAAGTACAGACCAGAGACTCCATATTTCGTCACTCTTGAGTTATGTTTTCTTCTATTCCTTCATATTTCAGCATCTTTATTCATACGTCTTTGATGAATGCCTAATCACAACTTAGTACAACTTCTACTATGGTTATATGTTTCATTTAGTTATCTAATTGCTTACAGATTTTACTCTGTGTTTTCTATTAGGAAATATAAGACCTGAGAGTTAGTTAGATTGTTACATTTTATGCTTCATTAAAGGTTTCTCATCTGTTTTCTTCTTCTGTAGCAAAGTGAGATTCTTTTGTGATTGATGCCTCGCTTTGTTTAACAGCTTTATGTTTTTCTCTCATCACATTCATTATTTTCAATTTTAACTCAGATACAAAAGACGGCCTTTGAGTTGTTATACCATTAATTCAATTTTAGGAACTTTTCTCATATATTTGAAACTAGAAAAAAGCAAATATTAAAAAAAAAAACAGATTCTTTGATTTATTTATTTTTTCTCCATGACTGTACCTGTTGCAAGACAGCCCAATATTGAGCCCGGTCTTAATGATCAGACCATCATTGCTTTAACTTTGTTTAATACCATCCTAGAGACCTCTAATACCCGGGTTGATCTTGAACTCTCATGGGAAGTGATTGAACAGGACATAAGTGTCCGCGAACATTGGGAAGCTAGGCAAAGACAGCTTCGAAATCTACCATAGCTTCATTTTCTTAAAAGTATTAATCTTCTTGTCAACACTAAAACCTTATTTATTTCTGGATGCCTTGACATTATACTTTGAAGCCTTAAGTATAAACTCGGGAATAGCAGCGTTAATGCATCAGATCATATTAGAACTCTGCAGTTAAGCGCACACGGGCTAGAGTAGTACTGGTATGGGTGACCGCCTGGGAATTCCTAGTGTTTTACATGCCTATGGCATTTTATAAACTTAGTCCAATTTATCCCACATGCATCATGGGAATTGTTCTCCTCTCACTCTCTCATATAATAATTGAGGTGAAGGAGGCCCTTTAAGCATGCAATGAAGTGTGATGTAAGGCCTCTTGTGCATGAAGCGTAGCCAACATCTCTTTCTTTTTAGAGATAAGCTACCCCATTTTTCTAGTTTGTGTTGTTCAATTCTTATTCAGTAATAGAAGTTAGGTTTCATTGTATTTATGTGTTCTCTTCTATATTTTTGTGTATTTCATTGTTATATCTTGGTTATATTTTTTCCTTCATGTCATTCTCAAAATAATTTGGATTAGTGGTATCAGAGCAGGTCCCTGACAAGGTCAGGTGGTATAGAGATTTGGCTCTCGAGCTAGTTTCGCTTGAGTAGAACCACTCTCACTAGCCCAAGCAACCTCCCATGGTGGAAGAAAAAAGAGATGATAGGGAAGGAGATCCTTTCAATACATTGCTCAAGGAAGCCCTCGTGTGACAAAGGAACGAGATGATGGACAACTTCGCTCAGATCCTTCAAAGACTATCGATGGCGGCAACCGAGGCATCTTCGACAAGCAACAATTTCGCAAGTGAGATGCCCTTCAAGATACAATTCAATTTTGATATCCCTTTATTTGAAGGCCAGATAAATGCAGATGCTCTAGAAAATCGTTGAATCTGCTATAAGGTTATTACTTTGTCCAAAAAAAAAACGATAGTGAAAAGATCACCTTCAAGGTCCTTAAAGCCCTTACCCATGTCAGATCTTAGTGGGAAGGTTACTGGAAGAGGTACACCGCGAATGAATCTACACTATTTGGGAGACAACCCACTTGGGTGACCTTTGTAGATGCCCTAAAGGAGTATTTCTACCATGTCGAAAACTATGATGACCAATACATGAGATGGACAACTTTCTGTCAGAAAAGAGACCAGACGGTGTTGGAGTACACCAACATATTTCATACCTTGTACTCAAAGATGGGTATCAGAGACTCTAAGAGGCACTTAGTTTTGAAGTACCATGGTGGTCTACACAGGTACATCCAAAAAAATATGGATTTCTTGTACATCTTCTCACTGGGAGCTCATTATCAATATGCAGTCAAAATTGAGCAGAAATTCAAGCAGCGGAGTAAGTGGGAGAAGCATGGACAAAGCAAGGAAGGCCAACCTCAAGAGAACCAGTCCCAGATTCAGGAAAAGAAGGGTAATAGGAAGTCTAATAAAGACATTGGAAAGTGGTGTGATTTACACAATATCCCTTGGCACAACACTGATGAATGTCGCTCAATACAGACATTGGTGGTCGAGCTCAAAGACAAAGATTTGAACCCCGACTTGGACCCTGATTCAGAAAATAATAAAAGGAGACATATCATTGATGCAAAACCCACTACTACTATCGCAACTGCAACAATCCAACCATAAGAAGATCCTAAGGAGGGGGAGCAACTCTTCCATTCACATATGTGGGTGAAGGGAACCCCACTACATTTTATTGTTGATAGTGGAAGCCAAAATAACATCATCTCATCAGAGGTTGTCAAGCAGTTGGATTTTCCAACAACACCACACCCGCATCCATACAACATCGAGTGTCTTCACCATGGTCAATATCTTTTTGTCAGCCAGCAGTGTCTCTTGTCCTACAGCATCAAGCCCTTCAAGGATGAGGTATTGTGTGATGTTTCCCCACTGGAAGTCTGTGATGTTCTATTAGGCCAGCCATATATGTGGAGGCATCATGTTATTTATAAGTCTCGACCTCGTAGTGTCATTGTTACTCTAGGGGGTCAGCTATACAGTATACCAGAAGTAGTTCTGACTATTGTCCCAGCAAAACAATGCTACAAAGTAATCTATCATACTGCAAAGTTTAGCCTCTTCACAATTTGATCACAAGGTGAACAGAAGGACACTGCAACCACTGCAACCTCAACCAAAGACCTTTCTATCCAACAGAAGCAAATCAACAAGATTGTATATTAGTACCAAGATATTCTTGTTGCACCTACGGGGGTTCCTCCACACTGCCCAGTCAAGAAAGGTTATAACAAAACCCTTCATACTCTTCATGTTGCATATTCACCGATAGAGTCCTCCCACACTTAGGTAGATCATGCAGCTAGATTGGTTGAACGATTCCAACCCCTCTAGCAACAAGTTCATAACATCCTTCAACAAGCTAAGCAAAACAGCTTCTTCAGCAAGGCAAGCATTCCACCAAGCTTCATATTTAGCAGAAGTCTCCCTGTCTCCAAAGGGAACTTGATGCAATGGGGACCATTGCTTCCTAAGGGGGGAGGAATGATCCAAATGGATCTCAGTGGCCATCCACCTTTTCCACTACATCACCATTTTGAGCCTGTGGTTTTGATAAATCATGATATTCACCCTTTTGATGGGGAATGAAATGTAATGTCATCTTCATTTGTTAATTACAGACATCATTTAATGATTTTCTAGTGGTCTTATGTACATCCCTACATAATAGCATTAATGCACTGGATCCCATTAGATCTATGTAGTTAAGCACGCTCAGGATAGAGTAGTATTGGGATGGGTGACCACCCAAGAAGTCCTAGTGTTTTACATGCCTATGGAATTTTATAAACATAGTCCAATTTATCCCACATGCATCATGGGAATTGTTTTCCTCTAACTCTCTCATATATAATTGAGGTGAAGGTGGCCCTTTAAGCATGCAATGGAGTGTGATGTAAAGATTCTTGTGAATGAAGCATAGCCAACATCTCTTTCTTTTTAGAGATAAGCTACCCCATTTTTCTAGTTTGTGTTTTACAATGTTTCTCTATCTTATTCAGTAATAGAAGTTGGGTTTCACTGTATATCTGTGTTATCTTCTATATTTTTTTGTACATCATTTTGATATCTTGGTTATATTTTTGCCTTCATGTCATTCTAAAAATAATCTGGATCAAAAACCATCCCAATTGTCCCTTCGGACGAGGCAGTACAAATCAAGTAATCTCTATTGTAGTCTGAAGGCTTTAGTAGATGTGTTGATACCAAGGCTTTCTTAAGAGCATCAAAGGATTCCTAGGCTCGCTCATCCCATAAAGACAGAGTTTCTTTCTTCAAGAGAGGCATGGAACCCTTAGTAATATTGGCATAGTTTATTATTAACCGACATAAGAAGTTAACATTCCCCTGTAAACCTTAACGCTGGCGAATGTTGCGCGGCGAAGGAAATCGAAGTATTGTCTCAACCTTTAAAGGATCCACCATGATCCCAGTCTCAGAGACTAAGAATCCTAAAAGACGACCCAACCTAACGCAAAAGATGCACTTATGAGGGTTTAAACGGATGTGATAATAGCGAGATCTCTAAAAAACTAGCCGAAGGTGGGTAGAGTGATACACTCTCTTGCGAGAGTGAGCAGTGAGATCATCGAGGTAGGCTTCAACTATATGCTTGAGATTGTGAAAAGAGAAGGTCATGGCTCGTTGAAAGGTTTCTCCAACGTTTTTAAGGCCGAAAGACATTTTCCGGTATGCGAAAGTACCCTAAGGATAAATAAATGTCATCTTATGTTGATCCTCGGGTTTAATCTGAATTTGGTTGTATCCTGAAAATCCGTCATACAAGAAAAACCTCGTTTCCCGCACACTCATCGAGAATATGATCAATGAAAGGTGTCGGAAATTTGTCTTTAGGACTGGCCTTATTCAAGTCTCGAAAATCCATACACACGTGGATGGTTCCTTGCTTCTTATTCACAGGAACGGGATTGGATACCCATTCAGTCAAGGGAGCCAGGTAGATAAAGCCTGCATTAAACGGTTTTTCCACCTCTTCCTTAATAGCAGGGGCCTTCCTAGGATTAACTACTCTAAGTCATTGTCGAACATGTTTATCATCTGGGTAGATTTTAATCTCATGTTCTACAATGCGAGGGTTGATTCTTGGCACCTCTTCATATGACCAAGCGAATACATCATGAAATTTTTTGAAGAGCTCGGTGTAGGTCTGAATTTCTTCAAGCGAATAATTCACACCGATATATACATTTTCAATTTTACCAGGAATACAAGATATGTCGATCATGACGGTAGGATAAATACTTGCCATGTTTCCTTCGTAATAAATTCCATGCGTATCAAGTGGAACAATGGTGTGACCGACTATCTCCCTCAAGGTAGATCTAAAATCGTCTTGTTCGATCCTAACAAGCTCTGGGAGGAAGTAAGAGTGATGATGCATATCATCCCATGGCCTATAAGAACCATTCATGGCCTCTATGATTGCGTCACCGGAAGGTAAAGTATCATCGAGGCAACCATGTGAGCAAGATGATGAAGTGGCCTATATGGGCCAGAGAACAGGATCCTCCTCATTCGTCTGCGAGGAGACAGGATCTGGGTCGGCATCAAAATCAAGAACAGCCTGATACGCTATCTTTGCCTCCGACAGTGGCATCGCCATTCCAATACGTGATTGGCCTTCACAAGACAAGGTCAGGGAAGTTAGGGTACAAGGATCATTAAAGTACGAAGTGCGGAAAGGAACGAACCTCATTGACGAAGTAGACCTACTGGACATGGCATAGATATGATGAATTGGTGCCACGAAATCAAAGGTACCCATAAGAGAGGAATACATTCCAACACCAAAATCCTCAGTTGTCGGCTGATAATTGTCGATCATGGGGATCGAAGGTCCAACTAATGCATTGGGGCTAGCGTGCACAAAGGAAAACTAATCTATCATCACGATTTTCCCATCATGAGGAAAACATAAAGTATGGAAAATGAACGATATGATTGCAGTCATATCATAAGTCCAGTTACACCCTAGTAATAAGTTATAGTCAATGGGTGCATCAACCACCTCGACATCCACTTCCACTGTCTTCTCACATAACTGGACCATAAAGGTAGGAAGAAGAACGTGGGGATGGAAAGAACGACTATCAAATGTGGTCAACATGGTCGTAGATTGAGAGAGGGTTGGAGAGCCAATGGCTTTCCAACAGGTTAGGGAAATCACACATGTTGCAGTGCCTTCATCAATAATAGTACGTTTGATGGTATACTTTGAGTAATCCACAAGGATTTGAAAGGCCACATGGTAAGGCAAACGAGGCTTCACATCTGTGACGTCAAACTTGATGACCTTAGAGCCACAGGGGTCTAGAGATCCTAACACATATAACAAGGTATTCCTCTATGAAGGAAACTTCTAGAGTACCTCCAAATCCGACATCGCACAAGGGGTTTGACCCAGATCCTCAACAATAGATTAATTATGGGCGGCTCTAGCATTAGGGTTGTGGGTAGAGTGTTTGAGTACTCCTTTCGGAATACGAGGCAAAAGCTCTGGCTTTTCGATCTGTAAAGGCATCTTCGGAGAAGGAGAGACTCTAGACCTAGAACAACCTGTGAAAAACTGTAATCGCGAGACCAAGTGGCTACATTGATCTAAGACTTGACCATATTTATGCATAGACGGTCATTGTCCTACGCTGGTAGGTTTTGACTCCCACTCGCCACATTTCCGGCATTAGCGAAGCTCGAGGCCATGTGTTTATTATGCGGAAAAGGATTAGTCATCATAGTAAGCGATAGATATAAAAGCCTCGCAGCTTCCTCGTGCTTGGGGCACAAGTGGGTAAGGTCATCATTAGTACAAAGCTTACAAGGGAATTTCACCTTACGCTTTTCTTTCTTTCCCTCACCAACATTAACCTTCAATCTATAATTGTTAGCATTGTCCTTGGGTTTATTATCATTATTCCTCCCACCCTTACAATTATTACCACGTCATTTCCTTTTATTCCCTCCTAATTGTTGGTTACCATTCGGGTTAGTCGACAACTACACAAAATGTACATCCATCGACTGAGTGGGAGTGGAGGACACAAACGAAGCTTGTCCTCCTAAAAACTAGCTTAGAGACAACTCTTTCAACTGGTTTTTCATCAAGTATGTAGATTTAACATTTGTGGAGCCTATAATGCCATCGACATGAGGCTCAGGCTTCTGCTTAGGGTTGTAGTTTGACCTTGGTGCATCAGGAACAATTTCATATTATCCCAGACTGACCATATATGAGATCTAACTACTGGGATTTGAAAATTTCTTCCTCTTCAGATGTTACCCTGGATGTAGAGACATCCTTCGAAATATAAGGAAGTAAAGACTTAAGAAACCATTCTAACAGGAACTCTGGAGGAATGTAGGATTTGATCAACCTCTTCCGTCTAAGCCACTCTTGGATGTGATTTGAGATATGGGTGGCTTTGTCTTGGCAGAGGGCCGATATAATTTCTATGATGGTATCATAACGAACCAACAATTGGAAGTGGTTGAGGAAAACTAGAACCATCTAATTAAAATTCCCATACGTACCCCCTGGTAGCTCTATGTACCATTTTGTTGCAACCCCTGTGAGGGTGAATTGAAACAATCTTAAACGAATAGAATCATCGTTAAGGGAATTGAAAGAGCACCAAAGATGGAAAGTAGTGACGTGATCACCAGGATCCTCACCAGTCTTTCCCTCAAATTTTGGAATATCCGAAGGAAGCTTGGCGAGGACGGGGGGCCATGTCGGGTCATGACACACCAGTTCATTCATTAATCTTGACAATTCTGGCAAATTAAGCATGGCCAGAAAGGGAAGACAAGGTTACGACATTTGTTCCCAAGCTCCTGGGAAAGACTGATGTTGGGGAATCGCGGCCCATCCAGGGTTCTGGTATGAACCATGGCCCTGTTCGGGATTGTAAAACCCCCCTCCAAATTGATTCATAAGGGGTTGGTTGGGCACCATTCCAGTAGGAATGTTATGATGAGGGTTGTAAATATTTCCCCCAGCTGGAGTATCTCTAGGTCAGGGTTTGCCCAAACTATGAAATTGACCTGATCTGGGTGGAAATCTGAAGGATAGAGGTGGATTCGTCATGCCAAACGTGTTGGTCATAATCAGTGTGGAGGTGGTAGGTGTAAAGGAAGAAACATAAGCAGTAGCTTGTCCACGTGGTTGATTACTCCATCCAGGAACATTAAGACTAGGATTAGACCCGGGGTGAAAAGGAGGTAGGATTCCAACCGTAGGAGTCGTTTGGGAAATATGAGCACCACCAAACAAAAGTGGAATATGCAGAGGAGCCATTCCCCCAAGTCCAATACTAGGATTTGGATTAGATGTTGGAATGGAGGAAGAAAATTGCGATGTGAAATTCGACATACCATAAGAGAAAGGGCTAGAGGCCGAAGGGATGGATTGAGTATTGTAGCCCGGTGAACTAAAAAGAGACCCAAAAGGGTTCGATACTATGGGTTGAGTATTAACTACAGGTCAGACCAGAGTAATGATGGGGACCTCCAGCACTACAACCGTAGTGGTCGAAGGCGTAGAAGGAGTTCTATTAACCATAGTAGGAATGGGAGTCGAAGGACTTCCAATATCTTTCTGACTTGACTCAGTACTCATACTTGTATGACCACAAGTTTGGTAAGTGGAGGTGTGTGTACCATGGTTGATAAATTTACGCCTTTTAGAAGGCAAAGACTTAAGATGCGGTGGTAATTTCAACAAACGGTGAGACCTGCAAGGAAGTTGGTCTAGATCCACGATGACTCGAGACTTGAGATAAAAATAAATCCTAAGGCCAACTAACAATCAAAGAGCTAAACCAAAATAAACAAAAAGACCAATATGCACATAAACATGATAAAGTGGTTGAAAGGGGATTCCCTCCCTAAAGTAGGTATGCCTCACCCAAGACAGGTCTGAGAATCCCTTCAAAATATTGGAGGTATCAGAATGAGTTATAAGGACCCTTGTGGGCTTAACAATGCAGTCAATTAGATCCCCCCAGAGAGGTAATCCTCCATAAAGGTTGTGTGTTTTACAACCCTTATCTAACCTAGGGTACCTGTAGAATAACCCCTGCAAGTAACCTATGTAGCTACCTATGTCAAGAAACTAAAGCCACCACGATATAACAAATGTGCAGGCGAATATTTGTAAGTCAGGTCCACCATATGGGTAGGGTAACAAATCCAAAAATATTGAAAGCACTGCCTCTCACAAAGGTAAAGGCATTAGCAAGACCCCCAAATATGAATAGATCCCCAGAAATATATCTGACGCTAAGAAGGTATTAGAGGGATATCTCTTCAACCAACTTCGCACGACCTCGTGCTTAACTCCGGTGTGAGCGGAGCCTCCTGATGTCACCAATTATACAATGGATTTCACCACTCCCTTAGTTAGACACATATGTTGAGTTTAATAGCCTTGGAGAAGTTAACTCACAAAATCCTATTCCAAGGCTCTAAATCTTAAGCTACTTTGTGCACTCTGAAAAATAAAAACGTTTCTAATCAATTTTAAATTTATCAACGTTACTTTTAGTGGCTTTGTTTACTCAAAATATGTGGTAGTGAAACTGATGATGTTATGACTCAGCAAGTAAAAGAAATGAATATGAATATAATGCAAATTCCTAACTTCAATTCTCAATAAATGATAAGTTTTGCAAAAATGCAACTTTCAATTCAACTCTGCAATTTCAAATAAGATGCAATCTTTCCATACATGTATCAAGATCAATAATAAGAACCCAAAAGATCAAATGCCATAATGCAAAATCTCTATTTTTTTTGTATTTTCAATATAAAGAAATTGAAATGCAAGGATTGATCAACAACTTGATATATAAACCCTATTGTAAGCAAAAAGAGACAAACCATGCAGGATATCAAGAAGCAAACACCCAACCCAAGATGCAAGGACAACCAATGAAAAAGATGATGAGAAAGAAGAATTGCCCAAAAATTCAACCAAAGAAAGGTTTCCTATCACTCTATAGGCACTTAACAGTCATGACAGAGACCCAAGAAGACTCAACAACCATCAAAACTTACCCAGCACACACCAAACTCAACAATCGATCAAACAAGGATGACGTATGTGACTGTTTAAGAAAAAAACACATATGTACGTGCCCTATAGAACGACAACTTGCATATGTACATGTCTTTCAAGGGAAAACCCACGTATATGTATTAAAACATTTTGAGGTTAAGGATAAGGCCAAGAAACTTAGACTCAAAATGAAAATAGGATGTCAATCAATCATACAACAAGAAAACTCAAGCTAACCGAGAGCAATCAAAGGATAAAAACACTCCAAACCCCGAAAATAAGATTCCCTCCCCAGTATGGTACCCAATTATGTTACGAGGAAAATCACTCTATGGCATGGGATAAACCACAATAGACAGAAAGGACTGCAGAAATCAACTCTAATCTCAAGTATGCTATATCAACAAACATGCTAACAAGACAAGATAAAGAGCCTACCTCATCCAGACGTTCGATGAAGTCCACCGTTGAGCACTTGATTCAAATCTATACACCTACAATTTGTCCTCAACAACCAAGATACACAAGCATATGGTGATAGTATATAAAGTTAGCACATATAATAGCACAATCCATCAATATCCATAACAAATACGCCCATGGAATAACAATTCAAATATTTGTAAGACATTGATTGGACGAGAAAAGAGTATTTCTATTGAAATGTAATCAACAGAAGTGTATGAATGAAAAACTTTTGTGTCGCCATGTTTCGGAACTGAGAAACTAATTCCCTTCCAGTTGGGCCTCCACAACTTCAATCCTCCACCAAATGCAAGCTCATATAAGAGAGACAATGATATTCTCCATCAAATAGGGAAGAGCTTGTGGGCTGAACAATGTGTTCAGACTTAAAAGGACAAAGGGATGCAGACTCAATATGAAGTGAATAATTTCTCCAGAGTAACTTTGATCTCAAAGTTCAATTCTTCTCCCTTCTTTCCACAGCTTGCATATGGACCATTTATATCCTTCAAGTGGAACTGAAGGGCTGAGTCGAAATGTTTCCAGTATATGGAAGGTCAAGGATCACAGATCTTGTGACGTGACATGAAATCCCAACACAATTTTTTATTTTTGGGCACAAAACTCGATGTACACGGATTGTAATGATGTAACCTGTGTATACACATGTTGTATAATTGTTAGGGCATGTATATGTGGAAAAATACAATTTTTAGCCTGGGAATTGCAAAAAGGTGTAGAAATTTCGATACAAATTAATGTATTCGTGCGATTCTCCTGATCTAACAATTACCACAACTTGTTAAATACAGAATCGCTTCTACTATTATTGCGGAAGCAATTTAAACCACGATCTCAACCACAATGCACAAAGTGAAATATCAATAACACAGAACACAGAAGTTTTACCGGGGAAAGCGTAAAGCTAAAAAACCCACTATCATATATTATGAATCATGAAACAATCTCATACAAAGCTCTAATCCAAGAGCTCTCAGTACAATCCAATCGTCTCACACTGTCATACACAAATTAGCAAATACATGCGCCAATTTCCGTGACCAGACAGCCTGCCTCCTCTGCACAAACTCTGCAATCTGAATTCTCACACTTGAATCGAATGAATCGTTTGCACATGCTCATAAGCATATCCAATGCATGTGTGAACAACTCACAACTGATAGCCAACTGTCCCTTTTACCTGTTATCTCAACTGGTGTCCATTGGAATGACATGCATGTAGTTAATCGTGGCAAGTCTTTAGTTGCATGCGAGTTTAACTGATTGTGA
>JASDQU010515153.1:24819-39067 GCA_032191745.1 Picea mariana | reverse complement strand
TTCACTGAACTCGCACTAATACAACTAAGCTTAACTCACTTAACTACACTTACAATTCTGTTACAATTCCAAATCACTCAGTTATGAATGAGATAATAGATTAATATTTATTGTCTAATTTAATTAAGGGAAAACTAAATTAGACACATGTTTCTTGTTGACTTTTCAACAAAAGGGACTTCAAGTCTGCATAGGGAAATGGAAAAGGCCTTCTGAGCAAGTTTCATGGGGTGAGACAAATCTTGCTATAATAATCTCTACGATCGAAGCTTCCCAATTCCCCTTTGCCCTGTTCAACAAGAAAGGACCCTTGTGGATGTCTTAATTATAACTTTGTGACAATATAAAGAATGGCCTAAGCTCCATTTTGTATATTTAATAGAAGTTAAGAAGCACATTTGGAAAAACAATTGATGATCCATAAGATTTGTTAGCATGCATTATCACTAAATATTAAGCATTGCCTTGGCCTCGGCCTACTCCTCCATGAGATCCTCACCCATGTACTTAGTAAGAATATCATCTTGTTTCTTTTTCTCCACAATAATGTGCTCGATTGCTTTCTCATCTAGAAGGGGCTCATAGGAAACAAACGCTCTCTCTTTGCTATTGGTTTCCCTTGTCTTACTCTCCTATTTCTTCTGCTACATCCTCATCTTCCTCGAATAGGACCAGCTTAATGGAAACAAACTCCTCACCCGTGTACTTACTAAGAAGTTCATCTTGTTTCTTCTTCTCGACAACCATGTGCTCAATTGATTTCTCATCTAGAAGGGGCACATAGGCGACAAACTCTCTCTCTCTCTTTGTTGTTGGTTTCCCTTGTCCTACTCTCCTATTTCTTCTGCCACATCCTCATCTTCCTCGAACAGGACCAGATTAATGGAAATGACCTCACCACTCTTGATTGTCAACTTGACCTTGCTCTAGATATAATCGATCCTCTACCACTCCCTCAGTGCTCTGGCCCGCATCTCCTCCTTTATGGGCCACTCAACTTTCTCCAAGATATCATTCTCATCATCCTTGTTTCCATAATAACTGGCATCAATTTGGTTGTAAATAACATACCTATAATTCCTCTTCTTCACCTTATTGGGATTATCAAATAGCTCTTTCACGTAGGGGAGGAATTTCCCAGCCGCACTTGTACAATTGATTGTTGGAAAATGGCATGTTACAATCTTCTAGCAACCAATTATACAAGTGAGGATTGGAAATTTCTCCCCATAGCTAATCAATAAGCCCCATGATGTGAAGAAGAGGATGTCTATGTATGCAATATACAAGAAAATTGACGTCATTTATCATGGTGACAAGGATGATGAGAAAGATATCTTGGAGAAAATTGAGCGGCCCGTGGAGGAGGAGATGCAGGCCAAAGCACTGAGGGAGTGGCAGAGGATCAAGTCTATCTAAATGCAGACTAGGTTGATGATCAAGAGCGGGGACATCATTGCCATTAAGTAGGTCCTATTCGAGGAAGATGAGGATGTGGTGGAAGAAATGCGAGAGCGGGACAAGGGAAACCAACAACAGAGAGAAAAAGATTTTGTTTCCCGTGTTCCCCTTCTGGATGAGAAAGTGATTGAGCGCATGGTTGTGGAGAAGAAGAAACATGATTAGCTTCTTAGTAAGTACATGGGTGAGGATCTCATGGAGGAGCAGGCTAAGGTCAAGGAAATGCTTAATATTTAGCGATAAGGCATGCTAACAAAGCTTATTGATCATCGATTGTCTTTTCAAATGTGCTTCTTAACTTCTATTAAATATGCAATATGGAGCTTAGGTTATTCTTGAGGCTGACATAGTGTTATAATTAAGACATCCACCAAGGTCCGTTCTTGTTGAACATGGAAAAGGGGCACTAGGAAGCTCCAATCATGGAGCTTGGTAGTCCTAATTATGCCAAAATAGAGGCCAAGATGCCAAAGTAGAGGCCAAGATGCCAAAGTACGGGCCAAGATGACAAAATCGGAAGGGAACAAAGTTGATATTCTTGGTGCCATGGGCAAGGACCCCAATTACATATACTTTCAGGCTACGAAATTCCTCCCCGTCCTCAAAACGATATTCAATAAGACCCCTCAAGGTGAAAAAAGAGGAGGTGTAGGTATGTGTTACACATCAAAATTCCTCACTTCGACAATGTTACATTCTCATTGTCACAAGTCTTGTAAGTGTCACACTTTTGTCGCAAGTTTCGTAGGTGTCACATTCTCTTTCTGTAAGTGTCGCATCACAAACAACACCATGAAAACACTTGATACAACCCCTAAAACATGTTAGAAGAAGAAGTTCCATCATCTGATAGTCAGAACAAATGTTTTTTATGGGAATTTATCATCTTGGAAACTTTTGGGAAGATCAACACTCCCCTGCTCATACACAGGAAGTGCTAGCACTCCTTGAACATCTCAGGGGGAACGTTGTAGGGCTCTGTTTCCCATTCTAAGGGAGCGTTGAATTGGTTGAGGAAATCTTGGAAAAAATCCCTTTTTCTTCTAAAGACAACTATGAATGGATCGAGTTGGTTTGGCTCGAATCTAACTTCTGAGATGCATCTAAGGGAGATATCACAACTATTGGAGCCATATCCTCAACTAATTCCAAATATACCCAAGGTGGTTGAGCCTCTCAAAACCTATAAATGGAGGCATTCTCATGGTGAACAAGAGAGAAAAAAATCAGCAAAGCATTGTTATTTTGATTGTGGATCTTTCGAGCAAGGGTTGGACAAGGAGGACTTGGAGAGGTTGTTGCGACATCATCTGAAGATTATAAGTTTCCTTTTGAAGTTCTCATTAATATAATTGGCCTATTTCCTTCTAGTATGTGTTTACACATGCTCGTCTATGCTTATCTTAATATTCATAGATCGATTGATTTTATCTAATCCATTAGAGTATGAGATAGTCATTTGTTTCTTGTTGTCCATTGCAGGTATTGTTTGGAACTCGTGGATTAGAGTAGATTGGAAAAACATCATAAGTGAGGTACATCATACTTTCCCTCCTTCTCTCTTTTTCGATGGATAAAATGAATTTATAGGAATGGTAGTGTCCAAAGGTAGTTTTATGTCTTGGTAGAGGGGTTTGTACTCCAAGGGAAAGTTCACCTTTCCACAGGGGAATATTTCTGTAACAGAAATTGGTGACTCCGTTGGGGGATCGAATATTGAGTTTGTTCTTTCCTTTTTTTGGTTCGTGACCTTTTTCTATCCTTAGATCCTATCTGTTGATTTAATATGTCCTTACATATTTTTGTCTTTGGTAAGTTGTCTCACAGAACCTCTTACTGAATTTTCCTTAGTTACAAAGCTTTTTAATTTTTTTTCAAACTTTCCTCAGAATTAGAATCCTTCTACAATTCAAGTTAGAGCATTGCTACTTAATCAACACTACCCTAGAGTCTGCCAGAGAGCGTTGCAACGCTCTGATGCTTTGGTTACCGGAGCGCTGATTTTTCTTTCTTTGAAAAATTGCAAACTTTCTTGCTTCCTAGGCATAGTCTTTGGATTTTTTTCTCTGACTCAGATCTTATTATGTCAGATATTATCCGTTGTTTGACTCAAAATTGCTACCTTTTATTCTTTTATTCCTTATTGAGTTTTTGTTGTCTTTCCTTATTGCAAAATCAATCGTTCTCTCTCAAAATTGGTTTCTTTTTGTTGCTCTTCTTGATGATTTGATTGATTGAAGGTTTTCATAAGGAAGTTCATTGATCACAGTACTATTTTCCTTATCTTTGATCCCTTAATCAATCCAGGAATACTATAAAGTGTGACTTTTGGTTTCTTAGTGTTTTTGTTTTGAGTGAATAGTTTGGTAGTTATTCTTCTTTCGATCTCTTGTTTACTGTTGACAGTGTCCTTGTTTGTGTGCTTTTTCTTCTTCTTTTTCAAACCACAATAGTGAACCTTTTTCATTATTAGAGAAAGCATGAAGAATTAGATGAACATTTTAGTTTTCATTCACAATCAAATGAATAAATACTTGTATGCATTGGTTTTGGATATTGAAAAGGTCTTTTTTGTAATTTGGCAATTGTTTGAATTCTTGTTGAGAACAAAATAGTATAAAAATTTTCATTCTTGAGTGTTTGTTAGTGACCAAAGAAAAGAAGCTCTTCTCCTTACTGTAGCTAGAAGTTCATTGAAAAGAAAGTTTGCATATAATTCTTTTTACCTTTTTGGGGAGTCGATTCTCAAACATCATCAGTTTCACTATCATACACCCTTATGTAACAAACAACCATGAAAATGAACGCTAATTAAAATCAAACTAGAAAATTATTTTTTTTTGGGTCTTTACACCAACAATAGACTAGGACAAGAGCTTTGGAATAGGCTGTGAGAATAACTCTCCAAAGAATTCAAGACAAACTTAGAATCTTGCTATAGGGAGAACAAATCCAACCTTCGTATAAGCATAGTTGGGATCCCCCTCTCACACTGGGGCTAAACACGAGGTTGTGTGCAGAAGAGCAACAAAGATTATCCCTCTGAGGCTTAACCAATCATAGTAGTATGATTTTATATTGGGGATTCTTCTTGCGGATCAAATATTTTTATTTGGTCTTGGAGCTTCATGGATTCTGAATCCGTTCAGGGTCCTCTAGAGTTTATCGGTCCATATTTCCTTAGTTCTCTTGAAGAATTTTGGACTTGATATCCTACCCATATATTCAGACTCTACTGTCGATTGTACCCTCCCAGAGGCTGACTGCGATTTGGTGACCTTAGTGGCCATAATATTTAGGGTCCTTACATGAAGTGACGGTGAAGGGAAATCTTTGTTGTACCTTGAAGAGACGTTGGTCAAACTCACTCGGGCTCCTTGGAGGGTAACCCACGAGTAAATCGTGAGGGAACTTGCACCAAAGTGTAAGTCTGTTAAGCAGGCCACCAATGTAACTGGTCCACCTGCTCATATCCTATCCCCTTCTCAATTTGATCACACGATGTTTGATTTCATCACTAACTAGTACGTTCATTGAGGGAAGACATTGTTTTGCTTGTTGGTTTTCTAGAAATTTTTAGCACGTGTTGTTTGTTTACTTTAGTTGTCCTTAAAAAAATTGACTATGGCCAATAAAGGTCATCATAGATCACATAGGATGCAAGGGTTGCCTTCAGAAGGTTACAAACCCCTACCTCCTAACTCACCTGAAGACACTTACCATGAAGAGGCTGGAAACCATTCAGACGTTGGAAGTTCTGCTACTTCTTTGCTAGCAAATCCTGAGAGAGCTTTACTTATAGTTCAAGAAGGTTCCACCTTTCTTGTAAACCCGGCTTTGGCAATTTCTCGCGATCCACTCCCTGACCGAGTGGACTTCTCATGTAACATTGTAGTAGAAGATCACCCTATCCAACCATCAAGGCGATATAAATAAACTAGATATGGAACCAATACAACCACATTTCAACAAAGAATACACTACCCCTGCCCGCTCTATTGAAATGGTAGATCCACAACAAAATCTTGTCTGTTATATATGGAGAACCCCATCGGGATGAGACCTTTATGAAAAATGTAATTTTAGTCGACCACCCTTTAACCCTCCACATACATCTACCACCGTCGGTGCAGAGGCAGGACCGTCAGGTCAGCGTATCAACCATCTCATTGAACAAATAGTTAATATTGCTACCACTTCAAGAAAAGTTCAAAGTGAAATAGGAGTCATGTTACCTAGTCATTTGCAAAGTAACCTGATGGTTACACCTACCATCCCTCTTCAAGCAACAAATTCATATACTCCACAAAACCCTATTGGGACACCTTCACATCAAAGGATGCAAAACCCTGCCACACAACAAAACCCAACTGTGAGACAAATCCCTACCAGGGGGAAATCGTCTTTCAGCACACAAATCCCTACTAGGGGGAAACCCCCATTCAGTGGAAAAATCCCTACCAGGGGCAAACCATCCTTCGGCACACAAATTCCAACTGGGGGGCAACCCCCTTTCACCAGTGAAATCCCAATTTCTACCTAACCGATGACAGGGGGACAATTTCAACCTTCATTCATAGAAAACTCCCCACAATCCTAGGGACCACCCCAGGGAGGACCATCAAACCCCAACTGATCTGAAATCGGATTCAGAAGGCTGATAGGGCTTCAAAAAGGCTCAAAAATGAAAGTGCTCGGAATCCGACGAAACCAGCACCATTGCGTCCGTCTCGTTTTCCTGATTCCGGCGGTATATTTATTTTCGTGAACGGAGTCCGTATGGAGGAGATATCACGATTTTACCGCCAAGTCAAACAGGGAAAAATTTGGATGCTGACTGTACCTATCCGTACAGTCCGTACGGCCACGTGGAGGGTCGTACCATCATGGTGATGTGGCAGCTTGATGACATGGCGTATTTGTATTGGACGGTTGTTGACCAATCGGGTGCTGACACGTGTCTCTTCATTTTTGATTAATTTGGTTATGTGTAAAAAAATGTTGTTGGAGTCCGCGGGTTTGAACCCGGGACCTCCATCTCTATGCCAAGACTTAACAAACACTCCGCTAGCCATTAGCCCCGCCATTGTTCCTTGTTTATTATTCCAACGCATATTCATTTATATAAATACAATGTATTATGTGGGAAGGGGGTCGGGCCGGAGCTAAGCCCCGGCCCGTGGTCATTGCATATTATAATACGACCGTGTATTGAATAATCGCGCAGGAGTATTTGACTATAGTTTCATTTCATATATATATTGTAACCGTTATACAACGCGCTTTGTATTAACACAAAGTTTTATGTGTTAATACATATGTAATATATGTAACGGTTAATACCTTCGCGCGTGGTTTGATAACCCGCGGATATATGTGTTTGACCATAGTACAATGCAGTTGCGCGGGGAGTTACACAGTTTTACAACCAACTTAACCATTCTTTCGCAGAGCCCAAGGACGTATGGTACCATGTGACCTAGAAAAGGTGCGCGCGCCCAGCCTTGGGGGCTAAAAGTCGTTTCTAAACTATATTATAGTTTTAAAAGTGGGTTTTGTAACCACTTTTGGATTTTTTAATGTAATTAATCCTTTTTTAAGGGTTATTGGGCATTTTTAAAGCCTAAATTCGTGGAGGAAGTTGGAGAGGGAAAACTAACTCCCCCACTATTTAACCAAGGCCATTTTGAGGCCAAGGGGACAGCTTTTGAGAGCAATTTCATAGCAGAGATGTTGAAGCAAGCCGAGTCAAAGCCAGTTTGAGGCAGGAAGACCGTTGAGGAGGAGATGCTGTCGGATGATTTCTGAGAGCTCGGGACATCCGATTTAGGTGTCGTAAGTTGTGCATGGTTCCAGAGATCTGAGCGAACAAGACCAGATCAGTCTAGAGACCATTCGGCATTGTAAAGATGTACTAATAAGCTTTCAAACAGAAATAAAAAGCCTCCCCCACAAGAGAAAAGGCCCGGAGACGTAGGCACAGTTGCCGAACTCCGTTATCAACCTCTGTGCATTATGGTTTGTTGTTTTTCATTGTGTTTTCAGATCTGAAAATATGTTAATGGCTGTATAATTCATCTCTTTCCTCGTGCTTTCGTTAAGTTTCCCAATGGTTAATTAATGCATGCTAATTAAACTCAACCATAGTCATTCGAAAAATCCTGACGGATCCAACTGGGGGGCAACCCCCTTTCACCAGTGAAATCCCAATTTCTACCTAACCGATGACAGGGGGACAATTTCAACCTTCATTCACAGAAAACTCCCCACAATCCTAGGGACCACCCCAGGGAGGACCATCAAACCCCAACCCACAAGGAGGAATCCTAAATCCAAATCCTTCTGGATTACATTCTGGACAACCCTTCCTAGGGGTCTCGAATCCCACTTAGGGTCCTCAAGGCCAACCATATTTTTCTCTCCAAGGGAAAATTCCTTGCCCTCCTCAAGGTCAGCCTAGTTACCCTCCTAAAGGTAAAACTAGTTATCCACCTCAAAATAGTCAAGTGAACTATCCTCCCCTGGGTTACATTGGTTATCCTCCCCAGGGCCAAATGGGTTTCCCCTCTCCTTTTATGAAAATTCCTCAACAAATGAATTCTACTTTTGTTGGTCAACATTAGCAGCATATGGGAGGGTCTGCTAGCTACAATTATCCATCACAACCATTTTACGGTCCTACTAGTGTTCCTATGCCACACCATTATCATCCTCAAGTCAATCGACAGTTATCATTCTTAGCCACTCTAGATCTACCAGATCTGTCAAGATTAACCAACGATCCAACATTAAACTCCCTTTTTTGGCCAGTCATTAGTGCCAAATTACCTTCTGATATTCTAAAATTTGACGACAAACCCGGTGAAGACCTTAATAACCATGTTATGACCTTTCATATGTGGTGTTCATCAAATTCATCGATGGATTATTCTATCTGCTTACATCTTTTCCAGCGCACACTTACGGGTTCAGCGACTAAATGGTACATTGAGTTACAACACACAGATTTTCAATATTTTAATTCACTTTCCATGGATTTTCTCACTCACTTCCAATTACCTATCTGCTACGAAACTAGAACACAAATTTTGACCTCCCTTCGTCAAACCAACTATGTACATATTTCTGATCATATCCTTGAATGGAGATGACGACGACGGTTGATCAACGCAACCATTCCCGACCAATTCTTGGTCGAATGGTTCAGTAAATCTCTTTTACCTCCTATTGCTCATGACGTAGCCATGGGTGGTGTCATTACAGAAGAGGAAGCCATTTCCCATGCCTAGTATCTGGATTTGGTTTATTCCCAATCTGGTACTTTATATGAATTGATTCCAAATGCTCCCTGTACATCAACCAACCCATCAAAACCATCCTCCACCGCTCATTCGGATGGAGTTATCGGTTCTGTCAAAACCCAATCCAGTTCACAGTCGACCGATGCAACCAATATTTCTGTAACTACCCCCACTACTGGGTCAACTCCACTCTCATCAAGATCCACCCTAACTCAATTATACAAAGTGAATGCAGTTCAATCTACTTCTCTCCAACAGTCGGGGGGGAATAAAACTAAGAATAAACCTAAGAAAAACAATAATCAAACTGAAAATGAAAAAACACAAGCATAACCACCTGATAATGAGAAGCAACCGAAGTGAAAACCAAAATTTCCATGTCTCATTTGTGGTGAAGATCACTACACACGAGATTGTCCCCATCAGGATGAAGTTGCTAAATGTTTTAAAGGAAATTCTCAACCCACTGTATTGACACATCCTTTTCCACAACAACAACCATTGGTTGCAAAAAAATCATGCACCTCCAACAGGAAGTAACCCAAATCATCCTCCTAATGAGGAGGCTTCATTGAGTGCACACATTTACATGTTTAATAGGGTAGATTTTACCACTCGTACTACGATGTATGACACACCACCAGGTAAAACCGATAAGGAAAAAGTAACTATTGGAACTACATCAGATCCACCATCCACTTTAGTTACTCATCCATTTGGACCGCTCCAGATTGAGAAACCAAGTTTTGAATCTATTCTACATCCATCCAAGAGCACAATCTGAAAGTCGACCATTAATCCTAATTCACGTGCTGCTCAAAACTACAACATTATTGAATATTTAGCCCAAGCACCTTGATGCATGTCAACTCTCGAAGTTCTACAACACTTCCCTAGCCAATGCAGGACTCTCTTGGCAGCCATCGAAGCTATAGATCCCTAGTCATCCAATAATATCACGTTCAACCTGGATAATTTTAAATCACGACTCTCTCACCAACTTGCTTTCCAAATCGATGTCATTGTCCATTATCAACATGTTCATCACACGATCTTGGATGAGGGGGCATCCACATGTGTCATTTCCTTGGCTTGATTGAAAGGACTTAAATCACCTATTCTTAATCAATATCCCACCATGTTAAGAGCATTTGATGGAAGAGGTTTCCGTCCTCATGGATTATTACAATCCTTAGTTATTCAATTGGGAGGAAAAATTGTTTATGTATATGTTGAAGTAGTCGATTCCCCCCTCGATTATAACTTGTTGTTAGGGAGAAGTTGGTTCTATGCTATGAATTTCTTCGCTTCATCGGTTTTTTGATGCGTCCAATTCTCTCATCAGGGTAAAATTGTGACCATTGATCAGTTATATTACTACGCCCCTGACGCTCGCACTCAAACGACCAACAATATTTTTTTTCTGGGAGACTCAAAAACTACTTATGAAAGTGTTGGGTAGGTCTCTTAAAGGATTCTTCACTCATGGGTACCTTCCCTACACCTCTTCCTCCAACCATGCAACACATCACAATGGTTAATATGATTTCAACTATGGCACATCAATCCTTTGAATCATCTGATCTGTGGATCGTACCTAGTCCCTTAGAGTTTGATACACTAGGTGACACTATGCCACTTAGTCCTGCTGAGGCYGAAYATGACACCATTMAATYTGCCTCTCTTTCATTGRATGACCAACATCTACTGGCATCTACTACATACTCGTTACCGTCTTGGTTAGATTCCYTATCATCTATTTTCGATTACATCCTACATATTTTTTCCATCAGATGAATCTATTATGGAAATGCTTAGTATCGAGGAGGCACCATGGGATGACAACCACCATCGTTCATCCTTTCTTCCAAGTTTGGATGAAATCGAGAAAGATATTTCCTCTATCTTTCCTATCGATATCATCGAATTTCCCCAATCTATGATACTCACTCAAGATACCGTCTCTGAAGGGAATCTTTGGAATATATCTCACACTATTACTGTCGACATATCCATAAAAGAAGGTATTGTGGAAAATATACAACTACGTGCTAATTGTTCAGCTGTAGAAGTTGAAACTTATACTGTCATGTTTAAATAATTATGTGACATCTTTGTCTGGAGCTATGAAGAAATGCCAAGGATCGATCCTTCGATCGTTGTGCATGAAATGAAAACTTACCCAGGAGTTAAACCTGTGAGACAAAAACTTCGCCCAATTCATCCCAAAAAAACTGCGGCAATCAAGGCAAAAGTCGAAAAATTATTAAAATCTTGTTTTATTTATCTCGTCCCTCTAATTGAATGGGTTTCCAACATCGTTCTGGTCGTCAAGAAACAAGGGACCATTCATGTTTGTGTCGATTATCAGGATCTTAATAAGGCTTGTTCAAAGGACAATTACCCTACATCCTATATCGACCAAATTATTGATAATTGCATGAGAAGTGTCAATTTCTCTTTCATGGATGGTTTTTCTGGATATAACTAGATCGACATTTTTACGGCTGATCAACACAAAACAACCTTCATCTTCCCATGGGGGACTTTCACCTATCGAAAATTACCTTTTAGCCTTAAAAACGTTGGAGACACTTTTCAGGGAGCTATGTCATATGTGTTCCACAACATCAAACATATCATTGAACCTTATCTCGATGACTTACCAACTCACTCAACTCATCGACAAGACCATATCGGTCACCTACGAGCCATCTCTCTTCGATGCAAGTTTTACAACATATGTTTGAACCTCCATAAATGCATTTTTGTTGTTGAATCAGGGAGACTCCTCGGCTTCGTAGCTTCCAAATATGGGATGAGGGTGAATCCCTTAAAAGTCAAATCCATTCTCTCTTTACCCCCTCCCAAAAACCTTAGCCAACTACAAAGTTTGCAAGGGAAGGAAAACTTTCTCCACTGTTTTATTTGCAATTATGTCAAAATCACTAAAGAATTCATGAGATTACTACAAAAATATTCCCCTTTCATCTGGGATGCAACTACTCAATGCTCATTTGATGATCTCAAGCATGCTTTAACGAACACACCACTTTTGCACTCATCTAATTATGCAAAAGATTAAATCCTTTATTTGGTTGCCTCTACTTCCACTATTGCTATGGTGTTAGTACAAGAGGATGATGACGACGCCAAACATGTGATCTACTATTTGAGTAAAAGTCTATGAGGTCTTGAACTCTGATATTCACATGTCGAAAAGTTGGATTTGGCAACAGTTACTTTTTTCCAAAGATTTCGCAACTATATTTTGTTATGCACTACCATGATCATTGCAGACTCGAACCCCATGTACCATATCTTGACTCGGCAAGTACTTGGGGGAAAATATTCGAAATGGATTTTCATTCTCCAAGAATTTGATCTCGAGTTTGTCAAATCCAAGGCTAAGAAATCATTGGTTTTTGCGGAATTAATTTGTGATCTTCCCCATACTGATGAGAATATTGAGCCCAATGATTCCCTTCCCGATGAATCCATGTTCTTCATTAGTACATCTGATCCATGTTATGGAGATATTCTTCTCTATCTCCAAACCTGACGCTTCCAGCTTATCATTTCACTTGATTAACGACATTGCAATAGCCACCATTCAAAATGCTACCTTATCATTGGCGACACCTTGTACCATTGTGGCATTGATATTGTCTTATGACGTTGCTTAACCCATGAAGAGGATAAACAAGTTTTAAATGACTGTCACCTTGGAGCTTCTGGCAGTCATCTTTCTGGGATGGCTACAACCCAAAAAAAATTGTGTGTCAGTTATTTTTGGCCTTCCATATTCAAAGATTGCATTGAGGTCGTTAAAGAATGCCCACCCTATCAAATATTTTAGTAAAAATCACGTACCCACCGAGCTCCACTTCAACCCATTGTCGTCGACGGCCCCTTTTCCAAATGGTGTATTGATTTCTTCATGCAATGTAAGACTACCTCAGTCAGGGGGCATGGTTATATTATCGTTGTTGTCGATTATTTTACTAAATGGGATGAGGCTATGCCTACATTCCTTAACGATGGTCAAGCTGCAACACTTTTTGTGTTCAATCACATCATCACTCGATTTGGTTTCCCAAAATCTATTGCAACTAATCATGGATCCCATTTCCAGAAACAGATCCTGGGTGAATTGTGCACCAAGTTAGGTTTTCTCCATGGAAATTCATCCCTTTACTACCCTCAAGAAAATGGATAAGTTGAAGCTATCAACAAAGTCCTGAAAACCATGCTTCAACGCATGGTGGGAGTAAAAAAAACCTCTTGGCATTTGCATCTCTTCTCCATACTCTGGGCTTATCAAACCTCACTTAAAACCACAACTGGATTTACACCCTTCTAGTTGGTATACGGGATAGAAGTGGTATTACCGATCGAATATGAGATTTCCTCTTTAAAACTCACCGTAGAACTCCTACCCCATACTTTTGTTTAAGGGGAATGATTTTTATATCTAACCAAGATGGTTGAAACCCATCACGATGTTTCTCTCATCAACAAAACATATCAGAAATGCATCAAAACTCAATATGATAAGTCCATCTGACCTTGCGCTTTCACAGAAGGAAATCTAGTTCTGGTCTATGATCAAGATCATGACAAACTTGGGGCAGGAAAGTTAGAACCCGTGTGGCATGGGCCATACAAGTAAAATGCGTATTACACAGAGGCACCTACGAGTTAGTGGATTACGATAGGTTATCTCTCAGTGATCCCCAACATGAGCTTTACCTAAAGAAGTACTATGCATGCAATATCTTTCATGTGTGATTTGTACATTATTGTACTATATGCTTTTGACATGGTGTGTCTTTTCTTTTGCGTGCATGAGTTTTTCCCCAACTGCTTATACTTTTCTTTGTGATTGAATGCGCAGATGACATCTTCCTTTCCCATCTCTTTCGGGTTTGCAGATGGCACTAGTCAACATACCCAAAATATTGCTTCTGCAGCTTGGGTCGTTTACCATTCTGGCGAGTTAGTGAGTTTAGGAGGAATTTGCCTCGGATCTGCGACCAATAACATTGCAGAATATCATGTCGTCATCAGACTTTTAACCAAATCCTCTTCTCTAGGTATATATCAATTGATTATCAACCTTGATTCTCAACTCGTGGTCCGTCAACTAAATTGTGAGTACATCGTTCGTAACACAATTTTACTACGTCTCTATCTAAGGGTTCGTCGTCTCGAAATATCCTTTGAATTTCTAGAATACAGACATATATCAAGAGAACTCAATACGATTACAGATTTGTTAGCAAATTACATGTTGGATTGGTACATTGCACACAGATAAATATTTGGGACATAAAGCATATGAATAAAAACATCACATAAAACAAAAATACAATATAAGTAGCCACCACAAAACTCATTTATATATAAGTTTGATAGCAATTTTTTTGTCAAAATACATCGTCCAAAAAGTACATAACAGGGCAAAACATGGGCCTTTATGCCCA
>JASDQU010515152.1:0-11383 GCA_032191745.1 Picea mariana | reverse complement strand
TTGTTTCCTTTATTGATCTGTTTCCTTATTAAAATCATAAGGTCGGTGGATTCATACAAATCCATTTCGTCGAGAAAATCATCATCAACATCATGTCTCGTTCACTACATATTCGACAAAATAAATGATAATTCAATTATGTAAACAAATAAAATAATTGATCGCCACCGAAATAGAATGCACATTAAATGCAATTCAAAAATTGTTGTTCATTTACCTGTTCTGGGGCCGCTATTGATTTACCACGATCATCCTGCCATATTACAGTAAAATTAGAACCCTGATCATTATCATGAGAAATAAATTCAAATTTATGAGAAATTCAAATGTTGATAACAAAAATAAAACATAATGAAAATCATAAAATATGAGAGTCATTGCTTACAAATTGGGTAAATTAGTATATGTACCGCCCCCATAATGGAAACCTCTGTATCTATTCGATTCAAATTGTAATCAATCAATATCTATTCCCCTACAGCTATTTATTTTATTGCACATATGAATACATGGTTTCCTTCATGCGCCTCAAATATGAAATTGGGTCGCTTATTTGTGGTCGCGGGCCGTGTACTGTTTATAAACCCTGCAATATTTCTCATTGCTTTTTTCCTTCCATCAATGTATATAGTTCCTCCTTTATTTTTATCATTGTCTTTTAGTTGTATACAATTTTCAGCCAAGCCATATCTTCACATACTTTTTGAATATAGGACTATTCGTATCCAATCTTTGTAGATATAACAGGGTCCGACGTACTCCATCAATCCAGTTAATCCGTCGTAACAGACCTTTGTTCCATCCATGAAAAATATCCCCAAACCATGTAATGACGATGGAGAAATCTGGTATATCCTTTCATTTACACAAAAATCAGTGTTTATTTCAATAAGATCCTTGGGTATCCATTGTTTCACTATATATTTGTACCTCAAGGGCACCTCGATGTTGTATATGCTCTCATGATCATAAGAACATGATCCCCCTTTCACAAGAAAAAATTCCATGCGTTTATGGAATTTTCTTTTGATCTTCTCACCTCTAGTTGATCTCCACCTGTTAGACCTACTAGATGTCTCACTTTCCTCTATTCTATCTGAACTTCCCTCACTCAATGAAGATAGATATCACAAATACCTATTTGTTTGTATGTCCTATAAAACCATTAATGACAGAAATAGACAGTCAATCAAGATGTAACACTAGTTCATTACTAGTATCCTATTAGTATCACAGTAAGCTCATAACGATTACCATAGTGTTACTCTTTCTAGTATCCTATTATGTTGGGAATTTTCTCATGTAACTTTACCCTAAGAGTTTTTGGACAATTTAAAGACAACCCAAATCATGGTATTTCTGAAAAAAATGAACAAGAAAGGTGGAACTTTAACTCAACGAAAAAACTACCCTCGTCGAAAATATGAACCCAAGGAGAAGAAATGGTAGAAAGGTAAAGGTGTCCTATACATGAGGAGCGAGCAATTGAGAGTAAAGTACATTGTTAAGTAACAAATACGAGAGTTGTTATTGATTCATATCTTCACAACTCCTAAGTTATCTTCACAACACCTGAGTTCCTTCACAACTCTGGATGCAATCTTACAACTCTCGAGGCATTGGTAAGAATGGCATAGGCAGTTTGGGGATATTCTTCATGCACATGGACCTCTCATGCCATTCCATGTTACAAATATTGGAGTGGAAACTTGTTTGCACATTTGGAGGCATGTGTCACATAGTTTGATGGAAGACCTCCTAGTTTGATCGAAGTTGGATATTGACGAGAAAACATGCTTCCTAGATAAGACCTCGATGGATAATATTTTTGTGGAAATGAACTTGGTAGATGGATTTGCTTGAAGGAATTGGGATTATGATGCAAGTACAACAATCACCTTACAAATCCTAGACCTAGACCAACTAACAGGTGATTAAGATAGGGGGCAGTAGGATTGGCTATCAAACTTGTTATTCGATCCCTTGAGATCACCAAGAAATCCTCCCTTCTGGTGGACCTCCATCACTGAAATGAGGGAAGATGCTACTTAGGTGGCATTGGTAGTTTCTTCCATAGTTACGCAAGATTTGGGAATCATGTGGTGGGTTTTGCATAAGTAAAAATCCCACGATAATAGTTCCATAGGCGAGAAAAACATATGAGAGTGGTATTTTGTGAGAATAATAGCGGGGGGGGAGATTATTTAGTAGCCATACAGGCCACAATGTCAAAGGATACTCCACAGAGAGTGCCTATTTCTTTGTACTTTCATTTGAAGAAAAGAGAGTAGAGCAACCTTACCTTCTACCCGGGTTTTCTCCCGTATTGGGTTTCCCAAGTCATATCTTGTGTTTATTTATGGATGGTGTGTGAGTATTTATTTTTGTTCTCTATTTTTCGTATTTTAGTTATTTCATACATTTTAAGCAGAAAAAACAGTAATTAACAAATTTGAGATCTAAAGGAAAATCAACCTTCACAGTAAGGATTTTAGCATTTTATTAGATCTATTGTGATGAACTATTCTAGTGGAATACCATGACAGTTTATAGATCAATGAATTTTATATTCGAGTATATATACTTGATCTTGTGAAATATCTTCACAAGAGTGAAAGTCGAATATTCAAATAGGAATACTACTTCTTCTGATCTTTTTCTTATCCAATCTTCAACAAATAATGGATCAATATATTTTATCTAAATTACATTTTCCCACAACCCTAGTACTTTGATTAATCTCTAAGCATTCATTCCTACTCAATCTTTTCCAAAGAAGTGAATATTTTTCAAATCCCATCCACCTAATGCTTTTGGATTTGCTAGCCTCTTCAAGTGTAATTAATAGAATCCATGTGTCCTTTAAGGTAATAAGGACACATGGATTCTACCTTATAGGGGTTAAAAAATTATCTCTATTACCTTATAGAATCCATGTGTCCTTATTATTTTTTAATCGTCTAGTTAGAGATAATTTTTTAACCCTTTAATTTTTTGAACAACCATGCCTTAGGCCTTTTGTTGGTTTAAATAAAGTGGGTTGTTAATCCATTTACGAGAACAACAAAAGAAGATGATGTCAAGCATGATTCAACCCAATTTATGAAGGGAAACTTAAATCTTGTCTGAGTAGATGTCAATTTTAGAAACATCCAATCAACCCGATCATATAATTTTCACAAATCAATCTTAGTTACAATTGAGGCAATCGTCTTTGCCTTTATCAAGTGCAATCCTTCTTGGGCTACCCCTACTACATCATTAATTTGTATGCCTTATAGGAAACCTAATTTCTCTTAGGAGATAGATTTGTATAGACGCACTTTAAGATTCTTGCAATTACTTTTGATATTATCTCATAGATAGAATCACATAAATAAATAGGGCAAACATTGTCAAAGGAGGCAATATGTCACTTTTTGGAATTAGAGCTAATAAAGTTTCATTCATGGCCCCAATAACCTTACCATATCAGGTTCTTGATTCTTCTACTATAGCTAGGATATCACTTTCCATCCAATCACAAAAGGGTTGAAAATGTCTATTGACCACCCATCAAGACTTCATTTTTTATCCTTTCGAAAGGAAAATCCTACCTCCATTAGTTCTTTCTTTGAGACTTATGTATAAAGGTCTTCATTTCCTTCTTGATCTATGAATCTTGGGAAGTAATATGAAAGTTTAAGAATTTTAACAATGTTTGGTCTATTTGGAGTTGAATATAAATCATTGAAAAAATTTAACCCCAACTTTTTTATTTCTTTGAAGTTGTTTCTTTGCTCCCACCCAACTTGGGTATTTCCCAAATTGTGTTCCTTATTTTTGTGCCTTTTGCATGATTTTGAAAGAAATTTGTATTTCATCCCCTTGAGATAACCAAATTTTCCTTCTCTTTAATCTCCACTTCATCTCCTCACATTCAAATTGGCTCCTTTTTCTAGATTATAAAGAATGCAATTATGCCTTTTCACATCCAATCATGAGCCTAGTTGGAGTTTTACTAAACAATTTAGAGATTTTGTCTTCCACTTCTATGATATATTTTTTAGAGGTGTTGTATTTTTTCTTTGACTAGTATATATACTTTTCTATTCTTTGAAGGTTTGTGTAGATTTGAAACATAGAAAAACCCTCATTATTTGATTCATGCCCTCTCATTTTGACTTTACAATCACTGTGAACTCATCATTTTGTAACAAATGACAGTTAAATTTGAAAGGGGTTGGAGAATTTTTTTCATCCTTCTCTTAATGAAGAGGATGGGTACATGATTAGATTCCCTCCCATCCCTATTCCATGTTTTGATATTTTCCATATTTTACATAATTGCATCAGAGACAATAAATATATCAAGGCACTTCATGGCCCTATTCCTTTCTATGCTAAAACGTTTCTAGGTTTGGACCACCTCAATTAGATTTGGGTCACACAATTTATGAGTTTCCATCTTCTCCAAGAAAAAAACTAGACAAGGGATCCATTCTACCGATCTCTCCCAAAACTTCCCTTTGTCTCAAAACTACGTTTAAATCACCTCCAAAAATCACTAACTCATACTTGAGTGCCTAAAGATAAAAAATAAAAAAAACAGAATATTTTCCACATTATAAGGCCCATACACGTTGAAGAATTAACTATAGAGCCCTAATTATAAGGAGAAAATCTTAGTTCAAATCCCACAAGATAAACTCAAAATTACGAACCATGAAAGAATGCTTCTAACTTGTGATCACTCCTCTAGATTTACCTACAACATATGAGGCAACAAAAGACAATATTTTTAAAAATAAGGCTAAGATATTTTTGGTGTTTTCTCCTTTTATCGTTGTCTCTTGCACCGTCATAATATTAGGGTTATAATTTTTTCTTCAAGAGGATAATCTTTGGATGGCATACACTCAAGGGCCCTTTTCACTAGTTCAAGATAAAATGGGAGCTCTACGGAAGTTGGAAATGGTCAACATGGATGCCACTATTATCCTCCACACTCACAATGAATTCCAAGCTCAAGACATCACTGATCACCCTAAGGCATTTTATGAGAATACAGAGAAGTATTTTCAACAACTTACMATTCTCTTTGMAAKATCTCTCTCYTATYCRGTGCCCTYYRTGAGCTCTCTCTCTCAGTGGCCTCCRTGAKMTCTCTCTAACCCTGCAACTTGTGAGCTCTCTCTCGGTTCCCTCCAYGAKCTCTCTCTAACCTTGCARCTAGTGAACTCTCTCACKGTGCCCTCCATGAGCTCTCTCTAACCGCGAGCTYGATCTMTCTATCTMTTCTTRTGAATGGGAGCGAGTTCATGAATGGGCGYRAGCRTAAAAGTAGTTTTTTTGAATGGGCAYGAGTCTCCTTGTCTAGGTACTAATRAAAGGAGATGTTGGATCATATGAAAAAGGGAAGGAAATTAGGGTCAGCGTATAATAACATTAATGGTGAATCACAACCAAGATACYCATCAGTTTTAAAGAACTCAGCTTCRAAACTCATAAATAAAAGATATATTGAAATAAATAAAAAAKAAGAAAAGAAGAACAACACTTCAAATTATATGACTCTTTGATAAAATAATTGTAAAAAAACTACCCCTCAAAAAAGMTATCATGACATAATCAAGATGTTGAATCATTTAGGGTAGTCATTAGAAGGAAATAGGAGATAKATCATAGTCATGAACTTGCTTTCAAACATTKCCATTATTTTTCAATAAGAGAGAAGCTAAACCACTCACAAAAAGGAAAGGAAAGCTATGATGGTAAGAGATGCGGYAGTTCAAGAGGAGGGGTGCCAAGAGATAAGAGGTCACATTAATGTTTTTAAAGGACCTATCAATTTGTAATGGATCATAAAATGTCTCCCTGAGGGACCTCTAAGTCAAAAGAGGTCGCAAAAATGCTTTTAATGCATACATCAATTCATAATGGATGGTAAAAGATCTCTTTATGGGCATGATTGGTGGTCAAAAAAGAGCATTGATATCTTGCAAAAGGATCGTCTATCCTCTTAACCTTATTTTCTTCAAAAATGGAATTCATTAAGAAGAAGTCGGTATCTTTAAAGGAGCCTACAATGGAGCAGTACATAATTCTTGAGTGCCCCTATAGAACATTGGCATAAAGTATTCAAAGGGATTCAAAAATAATGAAAATTTTCAAAAGAGATCATATTTAGCCCCATACACCCTTTGTTGATTGAAATAAAGGGCCACACATATTATTTTTGTCTAACCCTTCTTCTATAATTTCCAATTTTTAATGGATTTTTACTTGGATCAATCATTACAACTTTTATTATGTCAAAGGTGTTTCTTTATTATGGTCATATTCACAATGATTTTTACTTCTAAACTACCAACCAATTTGCACAAACCGCATGTGTGCAACAATTGTTGTCTATCCCATCCCATGTGTCAATTTATGTTTGCATCATGTGGCAATGGTTTGAATGCAAGAGTTTCTTTGTCTGCTTATTGGGTTTCTTCCTCGTTGATGGTGTTTGTTGATGAGGGTCTATAAGATAGCATATCCTCCATAACTTTATCTACTCTAGTGATATATCTCTCTAAAACGACATTTTTTTCAAACTTTCACTTACTCCCTCCATCTTTGTTATTAGGGTTAAGTTCTTATTTTCTAGTTGTTGTATGGTATCCATGTGTTGCATTTTGAGAAATTGAGACTTAAATTGTCGGTGAGAAATAATTTTTTCATGCCACATTAAAGAAATTTCTCTATCTCTACTTTCTACTTCCCTCCTTGACTTTGCAATGGTTATCCATCCAAGGACCTCTTCCCTTTCTTCCTCCAACTAGTATAAGAGGTCTTGTACATTAGTATCATCACTTCCTATATCAGTTGCTTCTTGGGTTTCTTCCATGCCCATTGTAATACTGGAAGGAGGGATTTATTTTATGATATATGTGGTAGAGATATGTGGAGGAGTTGTTAGATCTTGTGCCACCATTATCTCAAACATTGGCTCAATCTCTCCATTGAGCCACCCAATGTATTAGACATCAATCAACATTGAATAATTCCCAATTATGGAGCATGTTATTTGTTGTCCCCTTGGAAAACTATCCCACATAGGCCTGAGGGTAGATTTGTATTGTCTACAAATCTTCCCACGGGGAAACTCTTCCCACAATCTTCTGGGTAGAGTTGTAGCATCTACAACTTTTTCCACAAGCCTGTGAGCAAAGTTGTAGATGGTACAACTCTATCCACAAGTCTTTGGGCAAAGTTTTCTTTCAATGTGCCAAAATGACCACCATATAAGAGGATTGTGCCTCTCTAACGATTTTCAGACATCAAGATGTCTCACACTCATTAGAGAGGCACAATCCTCTTATACGGTGGACATTTCGGAACATACAAAGGAAACTCTTCCCACTTTCATTTCTATGTGCCTAAGTGACCACCATATAAGAGGATTGTGCCTCTCTAATGAGTGTGACACATAAAGATTCAGCACACTCATTAGAGAGGCACAAACATTATATGGTGGTCATTTAGGCACATAGAAATGCAAATTTGACCACAGGAAAGGAAACTATGCCCACAGGCCTGTGGGAAGAGTTGTAGCATATACAACTCTCAATGCTTCATAATTCTAGGGTTAATATGGACCCATGCTAGTAATAGTCATGCCTAAGAATTCTTACCAAAAAATTAATGAGTTCTTGGATCCTTCTTGTCTTCACCTCCAACTTTGGATTCATCACCAACCAAGTTGCCACCTCCCTTTTTATTCTCTCCACCATCATTCTTCTCCCCACTTCTTTCTTTTCCCCTTCTTAATTGTCTCCATGATTTTTATGTGGGTTGATTTCCACATGTTTCCAAGTATTTCTATGGATATATTTCACTAGCCTATCAGGATTCATTGTTCCCTTAACAATACCCTTATGATTCTTCACACTAATTCTTTAGACTACTCTCTTGTGCAATTGACGTGCCATTGAGGTATTCAAGTGAGCTGAGTGGAGATGAGAGGTCCCACCTCGTTTTCACTCACAAATTGTATCTAAGAATTTGTATATAATTGGAATAGGGGTAAAGGGGGATGTAAAGGAGGTGGATTTTGGGACATGAGGTAGGGGTAACGTAGGATGAAGAGGAGTAAGAGAAAGGTGTATGTGAGGAACAAGAAATATTTGGCGTGACAAGGAGTGGGAGAGAATGTAATCAAAAACCTTTGTTCGATAAACTATCATGATGGTATTTGTACTTATTTTTTCATAATAGATATTAATCTCACTATCAACGCCAACTTCATACAAATCAATGTAGTAAAACTCAATTGTAATGATTTCCCACATAAGATGAAATTGTCAGTGAAAATCATTGATTCAATAAATATAACGATGCTAGATAAACTCTCAATGTTTTTCTACTTTTCCAATTTGCATTGGTGATGCATTTTTTCTTGATATTCGATGTTAATTCAACAATGAGATTAAACAACACGAAAAATTCCTACTACACTTGGATTGTGCAATATATGCATCTCATATTGAAAATTTCATTAAGAAAAAAATATTTTTGCTAGTTTTCAATCCAAAATTGTTGGTTTGCCTCCCTTTGTTTTGGCTAGATGGAAAAGGCTAAAAATTTCAAGATTTTACACCATGATAAATATAACTTCCTTATTTAATTTTAAATTTATTTATATATCACACTACCTCCTAAAACATGAAAACTTTAACACTCTACCATCATTCTCATCTCATTCATGTATTCATAGTTCACTTACCATTATAGAATGGATGTATGCTACTCTCTTCCCTCATTAATATATCATTCCATGTTTTCCCTATGAAACTACAATAACTTTATATATAATTTCCTGTATATATTCATTTTTTTAATTGAATGATAATCCATGTGTTTCCACATGTTTCCTAGTTTTTTTTCTCACAATCCAAGTGTCTTAGTGTTTATCCCTAGGTGGACCAAGGAAACATGGAGGAGGAAATGAGGACCTCCTCCTCCATATTCATATGGGTACCTAGATACCCAATTCATTTTCTCAAAGAGGAACTGCTGGCACCTTATAAAGAATTTTTAAAAAAATTAGAAGTAATTATCAATTGCAATAATGCAAAATATTAGTGATATCCTAGTATACACATCTATTATATATTTTGGAACGAGAGTAGGAAAAAATGTTGTTGATTATGACACTTTATTTATGTAGAATGTCACAATTATCATGGTTCCCAAGTCGATTGGGAGAAGTAAAAAATTATCATGAACATTTCTTTCTTTTGTGTATCTAATGATGGATTCATGGAATTCTTTTGGGAACTAATATCCAACCAAGATACAAAAATTCTTAATGAAAGAAACATTACAAGTCTGGGAACAATATATGTAGGCCATGCCAATTTCTTGTATCCATTGTAATGGATCTTGAACACAATGCTGATTGGAACCAATTGATCAAGGTGGATATTAGTGGTCACCCACCTCTTCCATTGACTCAATGATTCTCTATCTTCTTGGCAGTTTTTCTACGGTTTTTTGGGTCCCAAACTTGCAGGCCCATTTTGAGGCCCTAAACAATGCTTTTTGGACATAATGGGGGTCATGATAGAATACCTTGGCCTCAACCAAAATTTGTGATCCTCGAATACTTATTTCCAATGAGATATAGTGTTCCCAAAATGAATATCATATGCAAAATTTGCACCACCGACAAGCTGATGTATCAAATAACCACCTTGGGGCCCATAATACTTTTGGTGTTTCATCTTTCAGGGTTAGGGTTTTGATGTTTGGGTTTTTTCCCTCTTTGTATTTTAGGATTCATGATAAAAGGACCTTTTTGGCCTCTTTGTAATCATATTTTTGCAAAATTATTGTAGTCAACATCTGTTTCTCTTCATATATAAGCTACCACCATTCTAGTGAGTTTGTGTTCTACAATATTATACTATTTTATCCATTAATAGAAATTGGATTTCATTGTATTCTTGTAATCTCTACTAAATTTATATGTGTGTTCCATTTTGTTCTCAATATAATCTAGATCAGTGGTATTAGAGCAATTTGATCCTTGTTATTTCTCGATGCATGTCTCCAGCAAGGTCAGGGTATAAAGAGTAAGGTCTCAATCTAGTTTCGCTAGGTGACGATTGCTCTTGATGGCATGTTACCCACCATTATCTTTGGTACCTACTTAAAATATTGAAGATTAGTTCCCATGAACAAAGGAACATATGAAAAATTGTAGAAGCTTGTATATGAACAAATTCCAAGTGCTAAAGCAAGTACTCGTCATGAGTGTTGTGGAAGCAAAATATGTTGGTTCATTACAGTATTGGTAGCTAGTATGATTGGAAAAACTCTTCACATTGTAAACCTCGGAGATTATGGGTTATGATCATTTGAGGGGGCTCTATTATTAAAAAGTCATGAAATTATCTTTCCTTACCATATTTTCATGATCCATCATTGTTGATTCCTTATGTGATGGATGTGTAATTGTTATAACTACAAATGACCTTTTGACATTTCAAGTAAATGTGTTTATACCATTTAAATTTGAGGAACAAAAAGACAGTAAATTGGCCACGAACTTAGTGGTTTTGCTACAATGGGAAATGACCTCAAGAAAAATATATATAGAAACTTCTATATAAAATATACTCCTAAGGTAGGAGGGTTAATCCAAGGTCAATCAATCATGAAAATACTTGCACAAACAAACAAAATATTGAGGAGTCCTTTGTTCCATTAAGCCACTTGACACACCAAGTATTTTTTACAGATAAATATAGGCATGATTCTTGGTGCATTATTATAAGTTACTACAATCTCAGAGATAAACATAAAAGGTATGAAGTAGATGCAGAATATTACTAACAACATAAAAAAAATTATACAGGAAAACTCATTATTGTGGCCTCAGACATGCAAAAATTGTTACATCATAGGAGTGGCCTATGTTATTAAGATATGTGACATAGGGGGTATTATTTGCATCCACAAGAAGAGAAATAACCCAGAGAATTGATCAACAAAGGGAGAATGAGCTTCATTGAACCAATTTTTCAACATGTTAATCAACAAGAGGGTCGGGTTTGTTGTAGGTATGTCAAACAAGCTTCCCATAACAAGTCGATCTTAGAAGCCTGAGGGGAAAGTTACTTTTTGGTTTCTTGGAAACTATATTTATGTATATATGAGTAGTGTTGCAAAAATGATGGTTTTTTTAGCCAACCTATATGAGGTTTAAATTTTGTTGTGCAAAGGAATTGTCTTTCCAATATCTATAGTGAATATAATGATGTTGGAAAGAAACAAAATTTCCAAATCAATGGCATCCATGATCAGGTTGTATGGAGGTATAGGATTTGTAGTGTTATTCCCATTCTACCAC
>JASDQU010515151.1:34670-56225 GCA_032191745.1 Picea mariana | reverse complement strand
AGTTCATGAATGATGGTCTGAAGCATTTATGCTTTAAATGAGTTGAATGGTAAGCTCGAAGAAGAGGAAGAGAAAGAGCGTACTCCAGAGACATCAGAGTGGGTGTAGGAGCTGATGAAGACCAGATCAGACAGAAATCTATGTTGTGATTTGAGAATTGTAATATGTAGTTTATTTGTAATGTAATCATTAAGGGAGGTTGTTATAATTAATGATTAATTTAGGGATTGGTTTGGAGTTGGTTGAAGATTTGTAGGAGTTGTTGAGATATTCTCTCAACCTCCATAGCTATGTTTGGGGTAAGTTGAATCTGAGTTCAACTATATATGTAAGTATGTATGTGTGCAATATGATAAGGTAATTGTGTGTGAATACTGTGTGCCTCCGCTCTCATGAATTTTATCACTATCAATATTTCAATAAGGGGAAACTAGGGTTTTCCCTTTTCCAACACATTTGGTCCTAGATTTTTCATCCCTGGGACCAACTTTGGGAACATATTTCCTAGAGGGTCCATGTTTCTCCCTAGGGGAAACCCCCTTGGGGGTATTTTTGGCCCTGAGAGACATCATGATTTTGGTAGTGCCATCATTCATAGGGGAAATCATTCCCAAACAACCCCTAAACCTTCAAGTATTACCAATATGGGGGGACCACAAGGTCCATTTGGGACAACAAAGACTTCTCCTCCCTCCCAGTATTCATTTTCAATGTTACCTTTCCTTGCAATGCTATCCAATCTAAGATCAGACAATTCCATCCAAGCTAAGATCATACATTCCTAAGTTTGAAAGTAAGCCGAGAGAGAACCCCTCAACACACATCATGACTTACTTGTGGTGTTCATCCAACTTGTTTATGGATGATAGTATAAGGTTGTGTCTTTTCCATATATCCTTGACTAGAGATGATGCCAAATGGTACATTAAAATTAAAGGTGTTTCTTTTAGAAGATTCAACGACCTGACTATGGAATTTTTAACGCACTACCAATTTCCTATTTGGTATGAGATAGGAATAGAGCTCTTAACTTCACTGCATCAAGAAAATTCCACTCACATCTCCAATCATATATATGATTGGAGGAGATAACATAGGATTATTAAGAATCAGATTCCAGACAAGCTCCTTATGAAGTGGTTTACCAAGTCCCTCTTAACAACCATTTCTAGGGATGTAGCTATGGTCGGGGTGGCCACTCATGAGACAACCATTTTTCATGCCCAAAATTTGGACTTGATCTATTCTCACTCGGGTACTCTATATGACAACATCCCAAATTTTCCTCACCTGTCAACTGATCCATGGAAACACAACCTAGGACCACATGTCGATGGTGTGGTTGGTTCTATTTCACATACATATATGAACTAGTTAGTTGATTAGATGGGTCAAATGTTTATTAAGTCTCACTCGTCAACTATTGGCACTAATGCTCAAACTGTTGTTGTCCCTTATCAAACCTATGAGGTGAATTAGGTGCAGTCCACACAACTTGAAGAATCCTCAATTTTGTTTTCTTTTTTTCCCTTATAATATGGAATATTACACTAGACGTAAGAAAAAGAGGAACAAAAAGAAAAATTCCACCAATGAGAAAGGAACTTCTTCTACCAAAAATTCCTAGGAGGGGGGGCACTAAGGAAAAAAAGAAGTCTTTTTCCCCATACGATTTGTGGGGAAGACCACCCTACTCACCAATTCCCCAGGAAATATGAGGTCCATAGGTTTTTGGCACAACAACGGCCTCCTCAACAACCTATTTTCTTAACTCATCATTTCCCCCCTCAACCTCAAAACATGGTTTCCACAAATACTTCCCTTCTACCAGATAAAATCATAGGTACCCATCACCATGAGGGGTCTCCATCGAATGCTTCTATAGGCACGAGATAAAAATTATGAAATTTACAAGCCTTCGAATGCTGACCCGGAAGCAACATCTTCATCCCAACCTGGTGGCCCTCTCCAAATAGAGAAGCCATTTCTTGATGCACCATTTCACCCCCCAAAGGGTGTTCTTCAATGTAGGACACATAATCTGAACACATGGTCTACCCACAACTACACTATTGTGGAAGAACTTTCCCAAGCACCTTTTTCCATGTTGTTGCTTGAAGTCCTCCAAAGTTGCCCCATGCAACGAAAATAATTTCTCTTGTCCATAGGCAGGTTTGATCCCTCAAAGTCAAGCCTAATGACTTTTGAGACCAGTTAGGTTACTCATAGACTCTCCCTTCAGGTTTCCTTTCAAATTATAGTGTAAGCATTAGGGAGAAACATCTACTGGACAATGGTGGATGAAGGAGCCTTGACTTGTATCATGTCGATTTATTGTTGGAAATCCATTGGCTCTCCTAGGCTTGATATGTATGGCACACTTCTAAAATCCTATGATGGAAATATGTTCCAACCTCATGGAATCATCACCACCTTACCCTTTGAGTTAGGTGGAAAGAAAATCTTTGTTGTTAAGGAGGTCATCGACACATCACTTGAGTACAATATCTTACTATGTTGCACTTGGTTCTATGAGATGACCGTCGTTGTATCATAGGTATTTAGGGTCCTATACTTCACTCATCAAGGAAAAATTGTTACCATTTATCAGCTTGTGTTTTGTACCCCAGACCTTGGATCTAATTTGGGGTTGTTGGACAAGAATTTTGGATACAATTTTGATGAAAATCTTAAGTATAGAATATGTGTTCAGAAGAATAAGGAAGGTTAGGGAGTGCGCAGTTGAGGCGCATCCAAAAGTACCTCACCTAGTAAGAGGAATAAAGCAGAGAAGAAAGAAGGAGAAGAAAATAGGCGAAAAAGAAGGATGATGTCCCGACATGCTAAAGATAGAAGGATGTGAAAAAACAAAAAGAACAAAAGTCAGAGTGTAAAAGAAACATGCAGATGGAAAAGAAGGTGAAAGAAGCCCGACCAACAAGTTAACTGAAGTAATCATGCATTTTCATAGGGTTTTTGGATGAACAAAGTAGGTTTTAAGCCCCATAATTTATATCTAAATATGTAATGGGTTGGGAGAATAGGAGGTTCTCTGCTAGTTATTGTTATGGTTCTGTTCTATTATGTTGAAGAAATGAATCTATGTCTAAATGCTAGGGAGATGATGCATAGAGAGAGACAAAATTGCACTACAGTGTGGCTACACTAGGAGAAAAGAAACATAACCATTATGTATCTTTGTAAGCACATTGCGCAAGCCTAAGAAATTACAAAATGCATAATAAAGAAGCCATCCATTTTGAACGTAGCCCAGAGTTGGGTGAACCATGTTAACTCCTGTGTTGAATGTATTTTGTGTGATTGTTCACGTATTTTGTCTCGATGCTTATTAAATTAGATCTATCTATGAGGAATCATTGTGAAAGAATTACGACTATTACAGTAATGGTTTTATGTTGTAATCTAGAATATAATAGTAATATGAATCTAAATTCATTAAGTATCTCAATAATAACAAAGACGAAATTACATGCACATAACCAATAAGTAAGAATGAATAGAATGGTCTCCTCCCATTCCCTCACCGTTACAAAAACCTGGTTCTCATAGTCCCAATAGATACCTCAGGTGAGACTTCATTTGTACATGTAGGTGATATTGAAAGGGTTGGTTTCTGAAGGTTTTTTTTGGTCAAAGATAACTCAAACCTAGGGTTGTACAACTACACACAACGTTAACAAATGGTTATGTTGTCGGGACCCATAATTTCTGATTGAGGGAATGTTTTGGACGCCGACTAAGAATGAGAGATCATAATGGTCGGAAAGGAAGGAACGAGATTTTTCTCAAAAAGAGAACAGAAAGCCTCATATGAGTGACAAGAAATGGATGTAAAGGTATGTGTATATAGAACAACATGAAATTTTCTTTGGAGAATTTCCAATTATTCTAACTAAGTGGCTAGAAATATTAGTGGAGAATACTGGAAAGTACAGAACTACAACACCAAGGAATTGGACTCCTGAGTTGGTAAGACAACTGAATTTTGTAAGTAAATCAACTACTTGCATAGTTGATTTATGGTTGGATAGCATACTAAGAGGATACATTACATAATTTGCATTAGACTGTACCTAATCATATAGTGTTGCAGTAATAGAAATTTTCAAAGGTCCACACAGAAGGTTCATGAAATCATTGGGTATGTGGATAAATATGTTGTTGTGTGACAAGTGCGTAATGACAATACAATTTGACTGCTAAGGGGCTTTGTGCACATAGAGAAACCAAGGGATGTCAAGAGAATAGTTTGAGAACATGAGAGAATGAAGGAAGAAATGAAGAAGAAAGGGAGGGACTAAGGATGCATAGGAATGAAGGAGGTATACTAGAGAAAGAAGATGAGTTTGGAGTATTGCATGGACGAAGGAGGTATAAGAGGCAAAAGATTGGGGATGAGAAAGGAGAGCCACACAATGAACCATAGGGGAGATAACCTTACACAATAGTTCAAATCGTGGAAATACCACATACATGAGGAGAAGAAGAGGAGTTCTGGTCTACTCCAATAATAGAAGAACCTTTAACTCCTAATTAGTCTAGATCCTATGTAATATACACAACCCCATGTGTGTCACCACAATCAAAGATAACATTTTAAGACTTATCAAAAGAACTTATAGTTAGCCAGGGAGGAAATAGTAGTAGAAATCAGAGAAGTGGAAGCAGTGCGCAGAATCAGAGTCAACCAACATCACCAACAGGAGGGACTACACAAAGAAACATGTTAGGGGTACAAAACACCTTTAGAATTCCTGAGTTCCAGGGATTTGGGTGAGAGGACCTAGAATGACATCTATCTATCTGTGAGAGAATTGGGGCCGAAAATAATGTCCAGGATGAGGTTGTGAAGATTACGCAGTTAGCCACAACATTTTAAGGAAATGCATTATTCTGGTACATGAAGCTATAAAGTACCTCACCTATAGGATAGGCCAGAAATTTAGAAGAGATAAGGCAAGTGTTGCTGAAAGAGTTCAAGAAGCCAAAGTTTGAATCATAGAACATCACAAAACCGAAGGATATTAAACAAGTGCAAACTGAGTTGGTATGGGACTTCAATCAAATATTAAAGGAATTTATGGATAGACCAAATTTCTAGATCCCTGATAAACAACATCAAGAATGGCTTATTGCAGTGATTCTACCACACATTCCCAAGAGGTTGATTCAACAGAAGGTTGTGTCATAGACCAAGGCATTCAAAATTGCAATGGAATTGGAATCATCTCCTGCAAGAGACAGTAGAGGGATGACACAAGTTCAAACACATTTGGTTGCATTGATTATTCAACTGGTGAAACTTAAAAAAAGAAAGGATAAATGAAAGCAAGTCTTGCATACCAATGTAATAATGAAGGCTATCATAAGAAAGAGTGCCCAACTTTCACACAATATTTGGCGAATGGAGTGTCGAATCCATTACCAGGAGGGGGATATTTCAAGATATGTAAGAAATGGGGACATCGTCTAACTAAGTTTCCATTACTACATAAGTATCAAAGTAGACCAAGGAACTTATTTTGCAATTTTTGCAAGTCCGTTGGACATGAAGAGAAGGACTGTCACATGTTCGACTTAATGAGGGGACACAGTTTTGACATGTACAAGATTCAGGATGAGAATGTTGTAGAAGAAGGAGGTGGTCAACAATATAATAACCAGAGAGAATTTAATCTAGGGAACAAAATAAATTTTGGCAGAGGCCGAGGAAGAGGGAATTTTGGCAGAGGAGGAAGAGGATCAATTATATGTTACAATTGTAATCAACGAGGACACTTATCCTGCGACTGCATGAATCTGTGTACAATGTGGACATAATGTAAATAAATAGACCACGTGACAAAATATTTTCCTCAACCAGTTGCGAAATGGTAAGAAAGATGGAACCATAACCAAAATCCAAATTAGAATGTACAAAAAATATCAGTCGAAAAATGCAATGAAGGACCAAGAATAATAGTTGTTATGCGCGGAGGATCTAGAATAAGAGTTGATATGATGAGTGAAGGAAATCAGACTAAGCAATGAGTAAGGACGTCAACAAGGCCTATGCCAACCTTTAATCCTTAGCAATGAAATGAGACAAATCAAAGGGTAATAAAATAGGTACTCTGACAAGATTGGGGAGCATCAACATCATTTGTGCCTCATGTCATAGATCGCGTTGTGCCAGAGAAACCAACTAGGAAGGTAAGCACTCTAACAAAATTCTTGAGAATTTGTGTAGATATAATGAAAGATGAAACTGTTTTGAGTACACTATATAACATGATTGATCACTACACACAAGGAAAGGAAAACCCATCGCACAAAGGGTGGTGAATTAGGTACTGTACAGGAAGAGGACCAACAAAGAATTCAGATTTAGTATGCAAATTGGGGAGTATGATGTGGATAATTTTATCTTGGACTTAGGATATGACATGAATGTCTTACCTAAGTAGACATGGGAGATGGTGGGAAAAACCAAGATAGTGTGCTCTTATATTCAATTAAGGCTCGCAAATCAACACAAAATAGTATCAATTGGTCGTTTGATAGGAGTACCTATGAACATATATGGGGTGTGCAGTATAGCAGAATTTGAAGTTATTGAGATCATGGATGAAATTCAACCATATCCAACACCGATGGGACTAGAATGGGATGTTTATAACCAGACAATCATTAACCTGAAGAGGATGGAGATGATATTTGAAGTTGGAGAGTTGAAAGTTACTACACCCTTGGACCCATCAAAAGAAAAGAGATACATAGAGCCAGCCAAAGGAAATGACATTGACAAATTGTATAACATTAATGCATTGATGGATGATTATGTAAACCATACTACATATGGTGTGCTAAGTTGGAGAAGTATCAGTTCGTGTGCATCAGACTCAGAGGAAGTTTCTAGATCATTGGAAACAAAGAATGCATGAAGTCTCAACTAGACGATGTGCACTCATAACCTGATCCTTGTGTTGGATCAGAACATAATTACATGATTCACCCATGTATGATGCATTGATAGATATAAATTTATTTGTAAAGGAATTTGAGTTGCAGGTACTTGAACAACAAAGGATTTCCGCACTAGATATTGTCCTAAAACAACTCCAACTAGATGGTGGGTTGCACACAAAGAAGGAATGAAATGTTGGCCACAATGTAGAAGGATAATGTAATTCAGGTTTGGTACTAAGGGAGAAAATATTGCACAGAAGTATATAGGAGAGGTTGATCCAGCACGTCTTGTTGAGCAGTTCAAGACCTTATGGATTTCAGTATTGGAAATAGAATGGATGCAAATATGTGTGCATACACTCAACACAATTCCAAAGAACTGGTACTTGGAATTGGAAATGAACAGAGAGACAGGAAGATGGAAATAATTGGCTCAAAGGTTTAAAGTAACATTTATGTTTGAAAATGAATCTCCATCAATAGATGTAGCACTACATGTTATTCAAATTAATATCTTCTCAGACAAAGGGTATATGGAGGTAGTACTAGTGTGCAATGCACACATAGCTACTATGAATGTCCATGAGTTATTGGAGTCATACAATGTGGCTAAAGAAGAGCATGATGAAGAATATCCTAGAAACATACAAGTACTTGAAACAAAAGGAGAAAAATTAGTAGAAGCTCCAGAGCTTGAATCCACCACATACACACGACCAATAAATACATGAAAGGTAATGCATTGGGATGGCATAGAATCTGGAGTTTTCATAGATAGGGGATTATTGGATTGATGAGACAATAGATAAGATTGCAGAATTACTACTTGAATATCATGACCTATTCCCAACGACATTTTCATAGTTGAAGGGGATAGCAGGGGATTTAGGAAATATGAATATTCCCTTGAAACCAGGGGCTAAGCCAGTGCGACAATGACCTTATAGGTTAAATCATAAGTACAAGGAAAAGGTGAACGTCGAAATAGACAAGATGTTGGACACATGAATCATTGAACAAGTAGAATAATCTAAGTGGATCGATCCAATGGTAGTGCAAGACATGATGACAAGAGGAATCAAGATCTGCATGGATCTGATAAAGTTGAACGACATGTGTTTACATAACCCATTTCCAACACCATTTATGAGGTATTGGATAACATAGGAGGAAAAGAAACTTATTATTTCATGGATGGGTTCTTAGGGTACCATCATATAAAAATTGAATAGGAGGATTGGTACAAGTCTACTTTTGTGATAGAGTGGGAGATTTATCAATATACAGTAATTCCCTTTGGACTGAAGAATTCCCCTGCGGTGTTTTCCAGAGTTGTGGGTGCAATGCTCAAAACATTTATTGATAATTTCCTTGAAGTGTACTTGGATGATTCGACTGTGTTCAGTCTACTAAAGGATCACATAGAAGTCCTCATGATAATGTTGGATCGGTGTAGAGAGTGTCAAATTTCTCTAAAATTGAAGAAGTGTATTTTTTGCACACCGTTTGGAATTTTGTTATGCCATGTAGTTTGAAAACAAGGATTACTACCAGATCCAACCAATATTGCAGTAATTCTAGATTTAGAGACACATAAATTAATTAGACAACTGAGGGAAACTCAGGTTCATAAAAACCATTACAGTAAATTTATCAAAGGATATGCGCAGATCAAAACACCAATTGAAAATTTGTTGAAGAAGAAGAAAATCTTCAATGGAACGAGGACTGTCAGAAGGGTTTTGACACCTTAAAGAAAAAACTAGTGATTGCATCGATTTTGATATTTCCAGATTGGAACAAGGAATTCCATGTTCATGCAGATGCATCATCCATAACTTTGGGTGTACTACTATCTCAACCAGGGGAGGGAGACATATATCACCCAATTGTGTTTGCAAGAATGAATTTATCCATAATAGAGTATAATTATACTACCACAAAAGGGGAAGGATCGAAAATGGTATATGTGATACAAAAGTTTAGACACTACTTATTGGGGTCTCACTTTAACATGTACGCATACCATTCTACATTAAAATACTTAGTGAACAAGCTAGTGTTGAGGGGGGGAATATGCAGATGGTTACTATTGTTCCAAGAATACGACTTGTGGTTGTGGTGAAACTAGGGAAGTTGAATGCACGACCAAATCATCTATCACACATATTATCAAGAGAAGATGAAGGTAATTTAGATGAAAACTTCCTAGTTGAAAAACTATTTGTAGTTAAGATGGTGGATGATTACTTCTCAAACATCATACAGTTTCTAAGTACATGAATGGCTCCATCAAATATGATAGTCACACAAAAGAAACAATTGTTATTGAAAGCAACGAATTATCAGTTGATTGCAGGGAATTTATACAAGTTGGGTGCATATGGAATATTGGGACGATGTGTGTTGGAACATGAAAGACTGATGATACTCGAAGAAGTGCATGAGGGGATTACAGGAGGACATTATGTAGGGAGAGAAACTGCACAAAATATTTTGTGTGTAGGGATATGGTGGCCCACACTTCACATAGATGTTAAGGAATATTGTCAGTCATGCGATGCATGTCAAAGAATGGAAAAACCATATAGGAGGGATGAAATGTCTTAGAATCCATAGGTTACGTTGAGTGAATTTGATAAATGGGCCATAGAATTTGTGGGGCCAATCAACCCACAAGGAAGACGATCAGGGGTAAGATACATAATCACAACAAGAGAGTATTTGACAAGGTGGGCAGAGGTAGCACCAATCCTAGACCTCATAACAGATATGGTTGCGTGATTTTTGTTTGAGAATATAGTCACATGATTTGGATGTCCGTGCATATTACTTAGTGATCAAGGCACACACTTTCTGAATAGAAAAATTCCATCACTAACCGAGGAGTTTCAAATTCATCATCATAAGAGTACCCTGTATCATCCTCGGGACAATGGGATAATGGAATCTTTCAATAAGATACTGGAGAATGCTTTGACAAAAATATGAAACATAGGGAGAGATGATTGGGAATTAAGATTTCTTGCAGTGTTATGGGCCTACAAGACAACAAGAAAAAATTTGACATGGAATACACCTTTCAGGTTGGTTTATGGGAAAGAATTAGTAATGCTAATGGAATCTATTCTCCCTAGTCTATGCATTGCAGCGATAAATAACCTTTCAGAATCTGGTGCAGTAGAGGAAAGATTGTCACAACTAGTACAACTTCAGGAAGATTGGTTTGTCACAGGTTTCCATTAGCACGTTCAGAAGGAAAGGGAAAAGGCATGGCATGATTGACACATTAAACAAAATAAATTTCAACTTGGAGATTTGGTATTACTCTACAACAACAAGTTTATGCAACATATAGGAAAGTTTAGAATGCACTGGTTAGGACCATATGTGATTTAGTTTGTAACAAAGACAGGTGTTTCATAGTTGGAAACCCTGAATGGAGAATTCCTTAGAGGAATGGTGAATGGAAGTCAACAAAAACTATATAGAGATGACCGACAATACATGAAGTAATTTGGGTTGCACCAAAACGCATTTATCATAGCAACTCTACTATAGTAGGAAGATAAAACATAGAAAAACACATAAAAAGTAGAAAAAGGAAGAAAAACAAATAAAAAGTAGATATAGAGAAAGAAGGAGATTATAAGAGTACTAATGCATAAGAACTTGTGAAGAAGGAAGGAGTATCGTGCATCAGGATGGAACTGCGCCAATTCAAAAAATAATACACAAAGGAAAAATGGATGCAAAGAAAACATATGAAAAAGTAATAATAGTTGCATAGTTCAACACTAACAAGACCATTGGAAGCATTAAAGCATGGTAATGATGGAATTAATATGGTAATGACAGGTCATAAATATGTCATATAATCTTAAATGGTAAAATCCGCTAGAAATCATGATAGATTGGCAATATTAGGGAAAAATCACATGATGGATTTGGTAATAAAGATGCATTTATTTAACCACTCATCAACCTCATTGGTATATTGGAAAAATTAGTTAAGGCGTGAAGAGACATGCAAAGTTGGAAAGGAGGCACAAAAGCAGTCAAAGGTCATTATGCATAAATCATTGTGACTAAGAGCATCATGTAAGAGAGAGAAAACTAGAGCAAATGAGAGAAAACCTGAGTGACTCAGAGCTGATATAAAACTACAACATAATAGCTTCAGAGAAAGTAAGGGAACCTATCACACAAAACAATGGCCCCGTCGAAATTTAAAGCACCATCAACAACGACATGAAGGCAATTGAAATGACCAATAGATGCACCAAAGGTTGAGGAAGTACCGAAAACTTCAACTTCAGCTTCATAGGAAATCTTCCACAAGGATTATATCCCACCAAGGAAAGATGATGTGCCTCACATCAAAGTACCAGCCGATGGGAAATACCTGCTAGAAACATCACCAATACCACCTGGTGTGAGTGTGGAAGGAGACATGATCGACAACGTGCTTTCCCTCAAGTTTTTGGATCACGATATCATAGATGAGCAAATGTTTCCCGAGTTGTCTAGGAAAAAGTAATTGTGCACTAGGAGTGTAACATCCCCACTATAATCACCAGTTTAATTAATGCTTATGTAGATATAATGTGTGGCTACGACCAAAGAAATGTAATGTGTGAATTTTGTTTCCTTGTTTTATTAATAAAAAAGGTGATATCAGTTGCTAAGGGGGTAATGGACAAGAGATGGGGGTTGAATTAATCCACAAGAAAGGGGAGTGTCTAGGATAATGGCCAAGAGGGGTCCAAGGGGGAAACACCCATGTATATTGATTTAACCCATTTTCCTGAATTTTCTATTTGTATATGAACCTTCCCATTTTTTATTGAGTGTTCCCAAATCCAATCATTAAATACATGTAAGAGGGTGGGTGTGAGTGGTCACATCCAAAATTTATTGGGCACATGGCGGTTGAGTACAATCAGCTTGGGGAAGAGTGTGAGTCAAGAAATAAATCTAAAGGGAGGAATTTCCTATGGGTTGGGACAATAGTTTTACACATTAAGGTTTTGTGCATGGGAAGCATGTAGGGAAGAAAAAAAATAGAGGTTGAAGTTGATCCAACCATGGAGGGTAAATTTTAGAAGATCTGGAGCGTATGGGATCTAGAAAACTGAAGATCCAGGTTGTTAGGCCTGAAGAGTGAACTCATGTGTGAGTTGCACTAAAACAACAAGTGTTTGTTTTTGGTTTGATGATAGTTTCCTAGCAACAATTTCCCTTGAGTTCCCAGCCGAGATATTCCAAGATGCCTGTGACAGAGAGACCCTGATAAATGAATGGGATGCTCGAGGGACTGAGATCAGTGAAGGGGTACATTCCTTGGGTTGTCCATGTCAAGAAGAAGAGAGTTGGTGGAAAATCGGGGTAGTTGTAGGAGCATATCAGTTGGGTTGAGAGTTTTATGAGACGTGAGTGGAATGTGAGAGACCACCCTATTTTTTGGATTGCTAGCCTCGTCTCAGGGGTGAATGGTTGTTGATATTTGCAACAATCATTCTATGGATGGGTGGAACATCCATCCCAAGTAGCTGGTTGCACAACTGTTGTGAAAATATAAGTGTTTGCTTTTGGTGTTATGTTAAATTTTTTATTTAATTGTCGTGCATGCAACTTGTGTATTTGGAAGTGATTTATATGTTTTTGTAATGAGTTGTTTAGCTGCATTTAATGTTTATTATTAGCATGCTATAGATGCTTCTATTTTTTGGTTATAAACAATAGCTAAATCTGTTTTAATTTGTAGCTAAAAGCTATAGGAAATGAGTCAACTCTAAAAGAATTAAACTATTTGGCTGTAAATTTCAATTTTATGTATATTTTTCACTGTAATGTCCCTCGGTTGGGTTGGGAGATGTTAAATTATGGTATCAGAGCTCTTTTTAAAACACCAAGATTGTATGCGCTTGAGCCAGAGCGAATTGGTGAAATATGTTGTTGCAAATTATTTCTGTGACTGATTTGGGGGAAAATTTTATTTTGGAGAGAAATCCTGAATTTTGAGAGTGAAATCTAAGTTTTGATGACTTCATATGGTTTGTGAGGGTTAATGGAGTAGATCATTGAACTTCCAGATCAAAATTTGACCTGGAATGGTCAAAATTTGAGTTTTAATGGCCTCCTATAGAGTTACATGCCATTTCGTGGATCGACGACTAAGATCTCTTTTGAAATTGAGATTGACGACTCAGATTCATTATGACAAATTTAAAAATTTGTAATGTTTCGGCCATTTGGAAGGTTGATCAAATCGATGACCATGATTCATTTTAGGGGATGGGAAATGGATCGGATCAATAGTTTGTATTCATTGGGGTTTTGGTTTAAATTTTTTTAAGTGTGAAGTTCAACAATAGAATCCACCGATGGTCTATGGTCAAATCAACGAGTTTGGAAAAGTGTTATAAATTCACTGAGAGAAATCGTCAACGACTGATGGACAGATCAAACGAAATGGTGAAGAGTTTGGTTCATCCCTAAGACATATCTGAATGTCGATGGTTGATGTTTGGGGGTTGTCCAAATCTACCAAAGTGTTTTCAATCACCGATGCAAGTTGTCAATGGTCGATGGGACGGTGGTCAGGTGTTGGTCGATTCAGTGAAGTGCTCTAAATTAGAAACAAAATTTGTCGATGGTCAATGGGTAAATTTTCATAGGTCAACCCATTTTAGCAAAGTGTTTGAATCAAGCAAGAGAATTTTTCGATGGCCAATGTGTTGATGGTTTGGCGTTAGCTGAAGTCAGCGAGGTGTCTGGGTTGTCGAAGAGAATTAGTCAATAGTCAATGGGGGAAAGAGGATGATGACATCATCATCCACGTGTCATGCCATGTCAGCATCCATGTGTCATGCTACATAATCCAATTTGACACCTCAGGATGATGTGTCATTCCACATCAACCAAATTGACACCTTAGGTTTATGTGTCATGCCACTTCAGCATCCATGTGTCATGCCACATCAGTAGTTGCCACATCATCCAACAAAAGCGGTTGATGTTCGATGGTCAAATTGATCGATTTGGGAAAGCATTCGATAATCATCACAGATTGTTGATCACCGATGGGCCAGTGGTTGGGCATCGAAATATTCAATAGAGATTTTTTCATTCGCTAATAAATATCATCGACGACTGATTTAAGACTTGTTTGAAAATCGTGTCTCAAGGAAATAGGTTGACGAGTGATGGTCGGATCAGTAGCTTTAGAAAATAGTTTTGTGCATCCAAAGGATGATACCAAAAATCAATGGCCAGCAAGTTCAAATCAACGGTTTTTGTATATCATGATTTGAGATCAATGATTGAGATTTAAGTAACTATTATAGTAATAAAGCAATGAATTTTGTGTGAAAGTTTATGAAATTTTCACATTTTCAAAGGTCATTAACTTGCGTGGCATTTTTTAGGCCCTAAACGACATTTTTAGCAAGTCAAAACCCACAAGAATAGAGTGTACAAAAGTACATATTATATCTACATCTCAAATTAAAATAAATATAAGAGAGTTATTCAACGAGCTAAACGGTTCGTGAAATAGAGCTCATATGAGAAAGTTACAACCAAAACAATGAGGGTAAAATCTTGGCACCAATATTGCTTCTAGAGGGCATAAATCTATGCTCAAAAGTTAGTTTGGGGCACAAGAATAGTTGATGGAAATATTATGACCCATAGAAGCTAGCAGTGGAGTCATATTTTGGTTATGGGTACCTGAAAATGTGCAGGAAGAAAAATAAGACACATGTAACATACATGAGTAAATTGAGTAAAACAACTTAAACATCTCTAAACCATAACTTTCAGCTCAGAGATCAGATTTAAGAAAACAAGTAGTCATTGGAAAGGTATTGAGGAGTAGAAGACATATATAAATGCAAAAAAATTATTTGGGCAATTCAATCTCCATAAATTAGTAAATATATTTTTGTAGCAGTAAAAAAAGAAGAATCACAACATGTAGTTGTTGTAACTTTTCACTTGGAATTTAGATTGAGGCATGAGTATAGTCGTTGGGAAGTTATTTCGGGGAGGAATGCATCAACCAAATCTAAATTTTAATTGTTGCAATGTGTCCTTCATAATTGATGAAGAAATAACATGTATTCTATATGATGAAATGTTTTATGCTATGCATATTTCTAAAAATAATTATTATATGCACATTTCTTCCAGAATTAGAGGTACGTAAAGAAAATTTAGTTCTTATATAAGGAATGGAGTCATGGAATATGCTCAAGGATCTTACATCCATGATGAAGAGATCAGAGGTTTGCATGTCAACATGGGGAATGGTGAGACAGAGTCAAATGGAAGAAGAGATATGCAAGAGCATATCACTATGAGAATCCTACATAGGGAAGTGAAGATCTACATAGATGATAATGAAAGGATTATGAAGGCTCAGGAAGAGATACTTTAGAGCTTGAACATGTTTCATAAGCAATTAAACAATGATTTTGGCACCAAACATGCATCTAGTTCTAGACAAGTATGAACATCTAGATTCCATAGAAAAAGGGATAATCATATAAATGATAGGCAGTCAAGAAGCATGAGCCAAAGTCATCATTATCCAAGGAATTCCACTAGAATATCTCATGCAAGTTCAGTACCAAGAACCATCCCAAGTGTTCATATTTGGAGGCAAAGAAGAATGCCTAAGGAAGACATCTTGCACGGTCAACTCGGGAAAATAGATCCGCCTACTTTCAATGGTGAACACATGAAAGGAGAAGAGGTAGAGGTTTGGTTATTGGAAATGAAGGAATATTTCTAGCTGCATGATTTCCCATCCCAAGTAGAAGCTATAATTTCCACCTACCACTTGCAAGAGAAGGAAGCCATGTGGTGAGATCAAATTAAGCAATCCAAGAACCTCTATGAGAAAAGGACCTTATGGAGGAACTTCAAAGGATATTTCCAAGAGAAATATTTATCTGAGCATTACTATGAGAGAGATATGAAAGAGTTATTTGAACTCAAGTTGGAAACTATGACAATGGAGGAATACGAGAAGTGGTTCTTTGAATTGTTGAAGTATGTTGACTTCATCAAGGATGAGAAATTCAAAATCCAAAGTTTTCCAAGTGGGTTACCCTCCTTATATAGTGACAATATTCATTATGATAACCCAAAGACCTTGGAAGAAACCATAAGGAGAGCAAGGATACTTTATGAGAAAAGCAAAGGAAGGACAATGTTCCAAAAGTCTTGGAATGACAAGATGAAAGGGAAAAAAGATCAAAGGCGGAAAGGCTTTAAGCCACCCATTTTCAGAAATGACTCCCAAGCAAAGCAGCAAGTTCAAGCATCCAAAAATGATAAAAAGAATGCAGATTCATTTGGGAGAAGGCAAAGGAAAAAACCTATTCAATATTGGGGATGTGAGGGAAATAACTTATATAGGGATTTCCCTCACAAAGGAAAAAGAATGAGGATTTTCCACAACATTCAGGAGGCTAAAACAATGAAATACATAGGAGGAAGCATGCCAAGGATTTATTCATCCTTGGACAACAAGAAAGTTGAATATCGATCCCCCATGATTGAAGTGAAAGGTAAGATTGACAACCAACCCATAGCAATTTTGATTGATTCTAGAGCTATCCCTAGTTACATAAATGCTAACATTGTTGAAATATTTCACTTGCAAAGAAGTAAGCATAAGAAATATTGGTTAGTTCAATTAGCCACGGGGGCTAATAGAAAGATCAATGGGTTGGTTAAATATTTTCAAATAGACATGAATGGACTAGGCAAGAAGGTATATGTAAACATCATACCATTGGGTTCATATGAATGTGTAATTGGAATGGATTCGTTAGAAAAATATCATGATATCCTAGATTGTTACAACAAGACAATCACATGTCTTGATGAGGAAGGGTAGCAAGGCAATATTAAAGGAATTCCAAAAGTTGTAGTTGTTAGAGAGATTTTAGCTATGAAGTTGAAGAAGATATTTGGGAAGGGATGCCAGATGTTTGCATCCCAAATGGAGGAGGCGGCCAAAGAAAAAGTGGAAAGCATTGAAAACCATCCGGTCTTGAAGGATTTTGAATATGTTACTAGAGAAATCCTAGGATTTCCACCAAAGAGAGACATTGATTTGGTTTCAGGAGTTTCCCTAGTGTCTAAGACACCTTACAGAATGGTAACACCAGAAATAAAAGAATTACAGATGCATCTTGAAGAACTTTTGAAGAAGGGATATGTATGCCCAAGTGTGTCTCCTTGGGGAGCCTTAGTTCTTTTTTTGAAGAAGAATGATGGAACCTTAAGGCTGTGTATTGATTTCAAGCAGCTTAATAAGGTTACCATAAATAATAAGTATCCTTTATCAAGAATTAATGATTTGTTTGATCAACTGAAAGGTGCGAGAATATTTTTGAAGATTGAATTGAGATCAGGATATCATCAAGTAAGGATAAAGGAAGAACACGTAAGCAAGACAACATTCAGAACAAGCTATGGGCATTATGAATTCACAGTAGTGCCATTTGAGCTATCAAATACCCCAATAGTCTTTATGTGTTTGATGAATGGAGTGTTCAGGGAGTACCTAGAATTTTTTTTATTGTGTTCTTAGATGATATACTCATCTATTTTAAATCAAATGAGGAACATGAGCAACATTTAAGAATGGTGTTGCAAGTTTTAAGAGAGCATAAATTGTATACTAAGCTAAGTAAGTGCATCCTTGATCAAAACAAGATTCACTACTTGGGGCATATAATTTTAGTAGCAAGAATAAAGGTGATCCTGAGAAGATAGAGGCCATTAGAGGATGGCCAGCACCAAAGAATGTGACAGAGATTAGATCATTCATGGGTCTTGCTAGTTATTACCAAATATTCATAAAAAAAAGTTCAAAGATTGCAAGTCCAATCACTTCTTTGCAAAAGAAGGGAGTGAAGTTCGAATGGAATTCCAAGTGTGAAGAGAGTTTCCAATAGTTGAAGGGAATATTGACAAGTGCACCAATATTGAAGATTGCAGATCCAAATGAATATTTTGGTTTGTGCACCGATGCATGCAAGGAAGGAATCACTGTAGATTTTAACCTTGTACAATATTTACTACAAATAGATTTTCAGTAAAAGAATAGAAAAGATATAATGGAAAATACAAACATTACACAGATATTTTTCCCCTGGAAACCCAAACAGGGAAAACTAGCATATTCTATATTCATTCATCATGATACATTGTTTACAATACAATATACATATAGGACCCAGCGGCATCCAAAACCCTAACCCAATGACCTAGATTAGTCAAAAACCCTAATTCCTTAACCTGAAATAGAAAACCATCGACAAAAAACCATGTTCCAAAAAACCACCTAAATATGTGACATGTTTCCCGAGGAAAACAAACTACTCATGCAAGGAATATAACACATACCCAACATTCTCCCACTTGTTGTTTTCTTTGCATACAAGGGGTTACAGGGTTACATAGTCAACAATCCAAGGCAACAATGCCCATGGATCCTCTACACCATGAGAACTTCTCAGTGCTCACATATTTTGTTAATGAGTCTACAACATTCTTCAAAGTGTCCACCTTCATCAGCGATACTTTTTTTCTTCAATCATTTCTCTCACAACGTGATATTGAATATCAATATGATTTGTCTTTGAATGATAAGTCGGGTTCTTCGCCAGAAAAATTGCACTCTAACTATCACACTCTATCCTTACATATTTTTGTACCAACCCAATACCTGAAAAAAAATATTTGTAACCATACTTCTTCCATACTTGCATGAGTGGCTACCATGTATTCAACTTCTGTAGTTGAAAGTGACAATATAGCCTGTCTTTTGTTCATCCAACTTATTGCTCCTCCAAACCGGTTAAACACACAGCCACTTGTATATCTCCTACGATCTAGATCTCCAACCTAGTCTGCATCCACAAAGACATGTATATCCACCACTTTGTCCAATATTGATCTTCCTTCGCAGCACAATCCATAACTAGCAGTGCCACACAAATACCTGAAAACCCTTTTTACTATTGTCGAATGCTCCTTCCCTGGTTTTGACATAAACCTGCTCATAAATCCCACTGCATGTGCAATGTCCAGTCTAGTACGGACCATTGCATACATCAAATTTCCAACTGCACTCGCATATGGAACACGAGACATGTCCTCCTCTTCATGTGTCTTGGAACACTGATCCGTAGACAAATTTACACCAACAGGAATAGGAACCTTGATCGGTTTACATTCATGCATATTAAACCTCTACAATATTGTCTCAACATATTTTCTTTGATTTAAATAGATTTTCCTCCTTTTCCGGTCTCTTTTAATTTCCATTCCCAAAATGAAATTTGAAGCACCGAGATCCTTCATGTCAAATTTAGAGGAAAATTGAGTTTTCACATCCTAGATAATCTCCTTGTTGTTTCCTATCAGCAACATATCATCCACATACAAGACCAAATAAATTAAAGGATCACCAATTAATTTAAAATACACACAGTGATCCTCTTTGCTTCTTGTGAAGCCAAGTCCCAACATATAAGTATCAAATTTTTTATACCACATCCTTGGTGATTGTTTTAAACCATATGTTAGGACCACACAATGCACCTTTTTGCCTATACTTTTTTCCACTATTATACCCTTGATCATCCATATTTAAACTCATACTACCACTTCATCTTATCATTCCAAAGGTATACAACGTCCTTTCTCATTACTATACGTTTAATCTGTTTTGCATAATATTTTACATTACTTTTGTACTTAACCACTGATTGGACTGCAGACTAGAATTTGAAGCCTGTTGCTGAAACACAGTCCAGGTCACAGACGCTGAAACATGGAGCTGTTACACAGTCCGAGGTCCCTGTTGCTGAAACACAACAAGTCCAAGGTCGTTGTTGCTGAAACACAGAATTGTCATATAGTCCGGAGTCGCAGAGGCTGAGACATAGAGCTGTTAAAAGTCTAGAAGCTGCAGATGCTGAAACACAGAGGAGACCACCAGAACCAACGATGCTAAAACACAAGGAAGCTGTTACAATTAGCGGTCAAAGCCGACACAGTCAAGAGCGCAATTCACATGGATGAAACAGCCCGTGAATTGCGATGTTGAAACAACATCGGCAACTACGAGAAGAAGTTGTTACTCCAGTTGTAACAGCAATACCTCATCCAGCTCCTGTAATAGCATTTCTGTTCCATGAGACCAGGACACCTTGCTCTGGTTTAGAAAGAAGATCCGACTAAAGATAGGACTGAGATATACATTGTAATTTTTGATATATTGCATCGAGGATGTTCCCTCTTTTAAATAAGGGGAATTCTTCATTCGAGGATCCAAGTTTTATGTATTGAAGCAACTCCAGAGAAGCGGGACGTATTCTATTTTTCCAAATTGTAATGTGATATTTCGACAAATGAATATAAGACTGCTTTGAGTATCCTTCTCTAGCTTTTTTGTTCCAGGGGAATCTTGTGAGAAGGGAGGGCCCACCTTCTTCACAAGATTCACCCATTAGTTAGAAGTGTGTTAGTACAAATTTTGTTTATGTTTCGTTTAACTGTCGTTGCTGAAACACTGTTTTTAATGGATTCCACTTTGCTGAAACACTACTGACTCTGTCTTAGTTTATTGAATGGAATTTGTAATTCTTTTTATCAACAATCTTGTGTGATGATTTTATGAGGCTAAGCAGAGACTGGGTTAAAGGTTCCTGCTCAGATAGGAAGGAATCAAAACACCTTATCTTCTGTAGATTTCATTTACCTCTGCAAGTGTGCTAGCCAAAGATTTGGTTAAAGGTTCCTGCTCAGACAGGAAGGAATCAAAACACCTTATCTTATGTAGATTTCATTTACCTATGCAAGTGTGCTAGCCAGAGATTTGGTTAAAGGTTCCTGCTCAGACATGAAGGAATCAAAACACCTTGTCTTCTATAGATTTCATTTACTTCTGCAAGTGTGCTAGCCAGAGATTTGGTTAAGGGTTCCTGCTCAGACAGGAAGGAATCAAAACACCTTGTCTTCTGTAGATTTCATTTACCTCTGCAAGTGTGATAGCCAGGGATTGGTTTAAGGGTTCCTGCTTAGAAAGGAAGGAACCAAAACATCCTGTTCTCTGTAGACCTCCATTATTTCTGTAATTGTGCTAGCCAGAAACTGGGTTAAAGGTCCCTGCTCAGAAAGGAAGGGATTAGACAGTCTTGTTCTCTGTGAACCTCAACTTCACAAGTGTGCTAAACAGAAATAGGGTTTAAGGCTCCTACTTATAAAGGAAGGAACTAGATAGCCTTGTTCTCTGTTAGATAGAGTTAATTGCTTTCTGCTTACTGTTTTCATGAAAAGAGTGTTAGTACTGAAGTCTCTGTTTGAGAGTAAGGGTCATATTCTCTGATTGCAGAATAGTTGTTCTTTCCCATTGCAGTGTTATTTTAATGTAATCCAGGATTCTTAGATTGATCTTTAAAGGTTTGCAATAGGGAAGTTACTTTCCTGTGATTTAATTCAGAACTTCAGTTCATTCGAGCAAGTGTGATTAGTATAAGTTTCTTTACTACAACA
>JASDQU010515151.1:18634-29387 GCA_032191745.1 Picea mariana | reverse complement strand
TGCAAGAGGGAAGTTTTGGGAAAAAGAGCCCCACACTCATTCACCCCCCCTCTAAGTGTGGTAGGTGTGTCCAACAGATTTAACCCATTTTCCTAAATTTTCTATTTGTATATGAACCTTCCCATTTTTTATTGAGTGTTCTTAAATCCAATCATTGAATACATGTAAGAGGGTGGGTGTGAGTGGTCACATCCAAACTTTATTGGGCACATGGGGGTTGAGTACAATCAGCTTGGGGAAGAGTGTGAGTCAAGAAAGAAATCTAAAGGGAGGAAATTCCTATGGGTTGGGACAACAATTTTACACATTAAGGTTTTGTGCATGGGAAGCATGTAGGGAAGAAAAAAAATAGAGCTTGAAGTTGATCCAACCATGGAGGGTAAATTTTAGAAGATCTGGAGCATATGGGATCTAGAAAACTGAAGAGCCTGGTTGTTAGGCCTGAAGAGTGAACTCATGTGTGAGTTGCACTAAAACAACAAGTGTTTGTTTTTGGTTTGATGATAGTTTCCTAATAGCAATTTACCTTGAGTTCCCGACCGAGAGATTCCAAGCTGCCTGTGACAGAGAGACCCTGATAAATGAATGGGATGCCCAAGGGACTGATATCAGTGAAGGGGTACATTCCTTGGTTTGGCCATGTCAAGAGGAAGAGATTTGGTGGATAATCGGGGTAGTTGTAGGAGCATATCAGTTGGGTTGAGAGTTTTACGAGACGTGAGTGGAATGTGAGAGACCACCCTATTTTTTGGATTGCTAGCCTTGTCTCAGGGGTGAATGGTTGTTGATATTTGCAACAATCATTCTATGGATGAGTGGAACATCCATCCCAAGTAGTTGGTTACACAACTGCTGTGAAAATATAAGTGTTTGCTTTTGGTGTTAGGTTGAATGTTTTATTTAATTGTCGTGCATGCAACTTGTGTATTTGGAAGTGATTTATATGTTTTTGTAATGAGTTGTTTAGCTACATTTAATGTTGATTATTAGCATGCTATAGATGCTTCTATTTTGTGGTTATAGACAATAACTAAATCTGTTTTAATTTGTAGCTAAAAGCTACAAGAAATGAGTCAATTGTAAAAGAATTAAATTATTTGGCTGTAAATTTCAATTTTATGTATATTTTGCACCGTAATGTCCCTCGGTTGGGTTGGGAGATGTTACATTATGGTATCAGAGATCTTTTTAAAACACCAGGATTGTATGGGCTCGAACCAGAGTGAATTGGTGAAATATGTTGTTGCAAATTATTTCTGTGACTGATTTGGGGGGAAATTTTATTTTAGAGAGAAATCCTGAATTTTGAGAGTGAAATCTAAGTTTTAATGACTTCAGATGGTTTGTGAGGGTTAATGGAGTAGATCAGTGAAATTCTAGATCAAAATTTGACCTGGAATGGTCAAAATTCGAGTTTTAATGGCCTCCTATAGAGTTACATGGCATTTGGTGGATCGACGACTAAGATCTCTTTTGAAATCGAGATTGACGACTCAAATTCATTATGAAAAATTTTAAAAGTTGTAATGTTTCGGCCGTTTGGAAGGTTGATCAAATCGACGACCATGATTCATTTTAGGGGATGGGAAATGGATCGGATCAATAGATTGTATTCATTGGGGTTTTGGTTTAAATTTTTTTAAGTGTGAAGTTCAACAATAGAATCCACCGATGGTCTATGGTCAAATCAATGAGTTTGGAAAAGTGTTATAAATTCACTGAGAGAAATCATCAACGATCGATGGAAAGATCAAACGAAATGGTGAAGAGTTTGGTTTGACCCTAAGACATCTCTGAATGTCGATGGCTGATGTTTGGGGGTTGTCCAAATCTACCAAAGTGTTTTCAATCAACGATGCAAGTTGTCAATGGTTGATGGGCCGATGGTCAAGTGTCGATCGATTCAGTGAAGTGCTCTAAATTAGAAACAAAATTTGTCAATGGCCAATGGGTAAATTTTCATAAGTCAGCCCATTTTAGCAAAGTGTTTGAATCAAGCAAGAGAATTTTTCGATGGCCAATGTGTCGATGGTTTGGCATTAGCTGAAGTCAGCGAGGTGTCTGGGTTGTCGAAGAGAATTAATCGATAGTCGATGGGGGAAAGAGGATGATGACATCATCATCCACGTGTCGTGCCATGTCAGCATCCATGTGTCATGCCACATAATCCAAGTTGACACCTCAGGATGATGTGTCATTCCACATCAACCAAATTGACACCTTAGGTTTATGTGTCATGCCACTTCAGCATCCATGTGTCATGCCACATCAGTAGTTTCCACACCATCCAACAAAAGCGGTTGATGGTCGATGGTCAAATTGATTGATTTGGGAAAGCGTTCTATAATCATCACGGATTGTCGATCACCAATGGGCCAGTGGTTGGGCATTGAAATATTCAATAGAGATTTTTTCATTCACTAATAAATATCATCGACGACCAATTTAAGAGTTGTTTGAAAATTGTGTGTTGAGGAAATGGGTCGACGAGTGATGGTCGAATCAGTAGCTTTGGAAAACAGTTTTGTGCATCCAAAGGATGATAACAAAAATCGATGTCCAGCAAGTTCAGATCAACGGTTGTTGTATATCATTATTTGAGATCAATGATTGAGATTTAAATAACTGTTATAGTAATAAAACAATGAATTTTCTGTGAAAGTTTATGAAATTTTCACATTTTCAAAGGTCATTAACTTGCGTGGCATTTTTTAGGCCCTAAATGGCATTTTTAGCAAGTCAAAACCCACAAGAACAGAGTGTACAAAAGTACATGTTATATCTACATCTCAAATAAAATAAATCTAAGAGAGTTATTCAACGAGCTAAATGGTTCATGAAATAGTTATATCTACATCTCAAATAAAATAAATCTAAGAGAGTTATTCAATGAGCTAAACGGTTCGTGAAATAGAGCTCGTATGAGAAAGTTACAGCCAAAACAATGAGGGTAAAATCTTGGCACCAATATTACTTCTAGAGGGCATAAATCTATGCTCAAAAGTTAGTTTGGGGCACAATAATAGTTGATGGAAATATTATGACCCATAGAAGCTAGCAGTGGAGTCATATTTTGGTTATGGGTACCTGAAAATGTGTAGGAAGAAAAATAAGACACATGTAGCATACATGAGTAAATTGAGTAAAACAACTTAAACATCTCTAAACCATAACTTTCAGCTCAGAGATCAGATTTAAGAAAACAAGTAGTCATTGGAAAGGAATTAAGGAGTAGAAGACATATATAAATGAAAAAAAAATATTTGGGCAATTCAATCCCCATAAATTAGTAAATAGATTTTTGTAGCAGTAAAAAAAGAAGAATCACAACATGTAGTTGTTGTAAATTTTCACTTGGAATTTAGATTGAGGCATGAGTATAGTCGTTGGGAAGTTATTTCGGGCAGGAATGCATCAACCAAATCTAAATTTTAATTGTTGCAATGTGTCCTTCATAAATTGATGAAGAAATAACATGTAGTCTATATGATGAAATGTTTTATGCTATGCATATTTCTAAAAATAATTATTATATGCACATTTCTTCCAAAATTAGAGGTACATAAAGAAAATTTAGTTCTTAAATGAGGAATGGAGTCATGGAATATGCTCAAGGATCTTACATGCATGACGAAGAGATCAGAGGTTTGCATGTCAAGATGGGGAATGGTGAGACATAGTCAAATCGAAGAAGAGATATGCAAGAGCATATAACTATGAGAATCCTATATAGGGAAGTGAAGATCTACATAGATGATAATGAAAGGATTATGAAGGCTCAGGAAGAGATACTTTAGAGCTTGAACATGTTTCATAAGCAACTAAACAATGATTTTGGCACCAAACATCTAGTGCTAGACAAGTATGAACATCTAGATTCCATAGAAAAAGGGATGATCGTATAAATGATAGGCGGTCAAGAAGCATGAGCCAAAGTCATCATTATCCAAGGAATTCCACTAGAATATCTCATGAAAATTCAGTACCAGGAACCATCCCAAGTGTTCATATTCGGAGGCAAAGAAGAATGCCTGAAGAAGACATCTTGCAAGGTCAACTCAGAAAAATAAATCCGCCTACTTTCAATCGTGAACACATGAAAGGAGAAGAGGTAGAGGTTTGGCTATTGGAAATGAAGGAATATTTCTAGCTGCATGATTTTCCATCCCAAGTAGAAGCTATAATTTCCACCTACCACTTGCAAGGGAAGGAAGCCATGTGGTGAGATCAAATTAAGCAATCCAAGAACCTCTATGAGAAAAGGACCTTATGGAGGAACTTCAAAGGATATTTCCAAGAGAAATATTTATCTGAGCATTCCTATGAGAGAGAGATGAAAGAGTTCTTTGAACTCAAGTTGGAAACCGTGACAATGGAGGAATATGAGAAGTGGTTCTTTGAATTGTTGAAGTATGTTGACTTCATCAAGGATGAGAAATTCAAAATCCAAAGTTTTCCAAGTGGGTTACCCCCCTTATATAGTGATAATATTTAGTATGATAACCCAAATACCTTGGAAGAAACCATAAGGAGAGCAAGGATACTTTATGAGCAAAGCAAAGGAAGGACAATTTTCCAAAAGTCTTGGAATGACAAGATGAAAGGGAAAAAGGATCAAAGGCAGAAAGGCTTTAAGCCACCCATTTTCAGAAATGACTCCCAAGCAAAGCAGCAAGGTCAAGCATCCAAAAATGATAAAAAGAATGCAGATTCATTTGGGAGAAGGCCAAGGAAAAAACCTAGTCAATATTGGGGATGTGAGGGAAATAACTTATATAGGGATTTCCCTCACAAAGGAAAAAGAATGAGGATTTTCCACAACATTCAGGAGGCTAAAACAATGAAACACATGGGAGGAAGCATGCCAAGGATTTATTCATCCTTGGCCAACAAGAAAGTTGAATATCGATCCTCCATGATTGAAGTGGAAGGCAAGATTGACAACCAACCCATAGCAATTTTGATTGATTCTAGAGCTATCCCTAGTTACATAAATGCTAACATTGTTGAAATATTTCACTTGCAAAGAAGTAAGCATAAGAAATATTGGTTAGTTCAATTATCCATGGGGGCTAATAGAAAGATCAATGGGTTGGTTAAATATTGTCAAATAGACATGAATGGACTAGGCAAGAAGGTATATGTAAACAGCATACCATTGGGTTCATATGAATGTGTAATTGGCATGGATTCGTTAGAAAAATATCATGATATCCTAGATTGTTACAACAAGACAATCACATGTCTTGATGAGGAAGGGTAGCAAGGCAATATTAAAGGAATTCCAAAAGTTGTAGTTGTTAGAGAGATTTTAGCTATGAAGTTGAAGAAGATATTCGGGAAGGGATGTCAGATGTTTGCATCCCAAATGGAGGAGGCAACCAAAGACAAAGTGGAAAGCATTGAAAACCATCCGGTCTTGAAGGATTTTGAAGATGTTCTTAGAGAAATCCTAGGATTTCCACCAAAGAGAGACATTGATTTCTCCATTGATTTTGTGTCAGGAGTTTCCCTAGTGTCTAAGACACCTTACAGAATGGGAACACCATAAATAAAAGAGTTACAGATGCATCTTGAAGAACTTTTGAGGAAGGGATATGTATGCCCAAGTGTGTTGCCTTGGGGAGCCTTAGTTTTTTTTTTAAGAAGAAGGATGAAACCTTAAGGATGTGTATTGATTTCAAGAAACTTAATAAGGTTACCATAAATAATAAGTATCCTTTATCAAGAATTAATGATTTGTTTGATCAACTGAAAGGTGCGAGAATATTTTTGAAGATTGAATTGAGATCAGGATATCATCAAGTAAGGATAAAGGAAGAACACATAAGTAAGACAACATTTAGAACAAGCTATGGGCATTATGAATTCATAGTAGTGCCATTTGAGATATCAAATACCCCAATAGTCTTTATGTGTTTGATGAATGGAGTGTTCAGGGAGTACCTGGAAAAGTTTTTGATTGTGTTCTTAGATGATATACTCGTCTATTCTAAATCAAACGAGGAACAGTAGCAACATTTAAGAATGGTGTTGCAAGTTTTAAGAGAGCATAAATTGTATAATAAGATAAGTAAGTGCATCCTTGATCAAAACAAGATTCACTACTTGGGGCATATAATTTTAGTAGCAGGAATAAAGTTGATCCTGAGAGGATAGAGGCCATTAGAGAATGGCCAACACCAAAGAATGTCACAAAGGTTAGATCATTCATGGGTCTTTCTAGTTATTACCAAATATTCATAAAAAAAAAACTCAAATATTGCAAGTCCAATCAATTATTTGCAAAAGAATGGAGTGAAGTTCGAATGGAATTCCAAGTGTGAAGAGAATTTCCAACAGTTGAAGGGAATACTGACAAGTGCACCAATATTGAAGATTGCAGATCCAAATGAATATTTTGTTGTGTGCACCGATGCATGCAAGGAAGGAATCAGTGTAGATTTTAACCTTGTACAATATTTACTGCAAATAGACTTTCAGTAAAAGAACAGAAAATATATAATGGAAAATACAAACATTACACAAAGATTTTTCCCCTGGAAACCCAAACAGGGAAAACTAGCATATTCTATATTCATTCATCATGATACATTGTTTACAATACAATATACATATAGGACCCATTGGCATCCAAAACCCTAACCCAATGACCTAGATTAGTCAAAAACCCTAATTCCTTAACCAGAAATAGAAAACCATCAACAAAAAACCATGTGCCGAAAAACCACCTAAATATGTGACATGTTTCTCGAGGAAAAAAAACTACTCATCCAAAGAATATAACACATACCCAACATTCTCCCACTTGTTGTTTTCTTTGAATACAAGGGGTTACAGGGTTACATAGTCAACAATCCAGGGAAACAATGCCCATGGATCCTCTACACCATGAGAACTTCTCAGTGCTCACATATTTTGTTAATGAGTCTACAACATTCTTCAAAGTGTCCACCTTCATCAGCGATACTCTTTTTCTTCAATGATTTCTCTCACAACGTGATATTGAATATCAATATGATTTGTCTTTGAATGATAAGTCAGGTTCTTCGCCAGAAAAATTGCACTCTGACTATCACACTCTATCCTTACATATTTTTGTACCAACCCAATACCTGAACAAAATATTTGTAACCATATTGCTTCCATACTTGCATGAGTGGTTGCCATGTATTCAACTTCTGTAGTTGAAAGTGCCACTACAGCCTATCTTTTGTTCATCCAACTTATTGCTCCTCCAAACATGTTAAACACATAGCCACTTGTATATCTCCTACGATCCAGATCTCCAACCTAGTCTGCATCCACAAAGATATGTATATCCACCACTCTGTCCAATATCGATCTTCCTTCATAGCACAATCCATAGCTAGCAGTGCCACGCAAATACCTGAAAACCCTTTTTACTATTGTTGAATGCTCCTTCCCGGGTTTTGACATATACCTGCTCATAAATCCCAATGCATGTGCAATGTCCAGTCTAGTACGGACCATTGCATATATCAAATTTCCAACTGCACTCGCATATGGAACACGAGACATGTCCTCCTCCTCTTCATGTTTCTTGGAACACTAATCCACAGACAAATTTACACCAATAGGAATAGGAACCTTGATTGGTTTACATTCATGCATATTAAACCTCTGTAATATTGTCTCGACATATTTTCTTTGATTTAAATAGAGTTTCCTCCTTTTCCAGTCTCTTTTAATTTCCATTCCCAAAATGAAATTTGAAGCACCGAGATCCTTCATGTCAAATTTAGAGGACAACTAAGTTTTCACATCCTAGATAATCTCCTTATTATTTCATATCAGCAACATATCATCCACATACAAGACCAAATAAATTAAAGGATCGCCAATTAATTTAAAATACACACAGTGATCCTCTTTGCTTCTTGTGAAGCCAAGTCCCAACATATAAGTATCAAATTTTTTATACCACATCCTTGGTGATTGTTTTAAACCATACAGGAACTTTTTCAACTTGCATACCAACTCCTTCTTTCCCTTCACAGCATAACCTTCTAGTTGCTTCATATAGATTTCTTATTCTAGATCCCCATTTAGAAATGTTGTCTTCACATCCATTTGTTCTACTTCAAAATCAAATGCAGCAACAACAGATAGCAGAAATATTATAGAGATTAACTTGGCAACAGGAGAAAAAATCTCACCAAAATCAATTCCCTCAACCTGGAAATAACTCTTTTCTACTAACCGAGCTTTGTATTTCTCCACTTTTCCTTCTGCATTCAACTTCCTTTTAAATACCCATTTGCTACCAATGGGATTTCTTCCAGTCGAAAACTCCACTAGATCCCAAGCCTCATTCTTATCCAAAGATGTCATTTCTTCATCCATGGCCCTTTTCCAGAGATTTTCATCCTCTTAATCCACTGCCTCCCTGAAATTTCTAGGATAATCATTAGTAATAGACAAAGAAAAATTTGAACGGAAATCAGATGGAGTATACCTTTCTAGTAGCATTCTTTCTCAAACCGATCTCCTCAATACTAGAGTATGATGATCTTCTTCTTCTGATTCATGTTCTTCTGTAGAGTCTGATTCATCATCCTTTAAATCAAAGTATATTTTCTCTGGTTCTTCCTTACTTGGTAGGACTTCTTGTTTAACAACATCCTTCATTTCTCTAAATACCACATCTCGACTATACACTACCTTCTTAGTTTCTGGGTTCCAAAGATTATAACCTTTGAGACCATATTTATATCCAATAAAGATATACTTTTCAGCATTCTTATTTAGCTTACTCATGTTTTCCTTTGGAACATGAACATATGCATCACAACCAAATACCTTGAGATGTGTGAGAGAAGGTTCCTTACCAGTCCATACTTCTTGTGGAGTCTTTTCATCCAATGTTGATGAGGGTGATATGTTGACCAGGTAACATGCAGTATCCATTGCCTCTGCCAAGAATTCTTTCCCTAACCTGACACCACTGAGCATGCACCTTGATTTTTCCATCAGCATCTTGTTCGTCCTTTCTGCAACTCCATTCTGTTGAGGTGTGTATGGAGTAGTCTTCTAAATTTCTATACCACACTTCTTACAGAATTCTTGAAATTCATTCCCGCAAAACTCTCCATCATTATCTGTCCTCAACACCTTAATTATTTTCTCTATTTGATTCTCAACAAGAGCCTTAAACTCTTTAAACCTGTCAAAGACTTTAGATTTCTTCCTGAGGAAATATATCCAAGTATTCCTCGAGAAGTAATCTATAAATGAGACATATTACACATATTTTCCCAATGATGGGACCGACACAGGTCCAAAAACATCACTATGAACTAGCTATAAAATTCCTTCTACCCTCATTGCACCAGAGGGAAATCTTACTCGATTATGCTTCCCATATAGAAAATGTTCACATAAATCAAAATCTAGAGAGAATTTAGACATACCTTCAACCATACCTTTACCGTGTAGTAGTCGAAGACCCTTCTCTCCGGTATACCCCAGTCTTTGATGCCACAACATAACCTTTTCTCTAGAGACTATAGGAGTTCTTTCTTCTTCAACTCCAATATCAAGAAAAATGGAACTATTACACCCATCATTAATAGTGCTTCCTTGCAGCTTATGCAAAGTTCCAAACCAAACTCCCAGAAGCAACACCATTTCTCCTCAAACCATCCTGCAAGTTTCCTTTTCAAATATTGTTTTTACCCCTGTATAGTCCATTTTTCTTACAGAAATCAAATTTCTAGCCAAAACTAGGATGTGCAAAACACCAGGTAGTGTTCTAATCTTTCCATCTATGAGCCTCAACTTAAATTTTCCTCGTCCTATGATTCTGGTTCTCGAATCATCACCTAAGAAAACATTACCTCCATCATACCTTTCATATTCACAGAACCAATCCCTGTGGGGAGTCATATGAAAGGATGCACCAGAGTCAACCAACCATGCCTCGTGATCTACATGTGTGATTGAAGAAGCCAAGTACACATCCCCTCCTTCTTCCTTGGGGGTCTTTTCTTCTGTAGAAGGAGATTCTTCAGATCCCTTCTTTTTCTCAACTTTGAATCTACACTACTTCTTGTAGTGACCTTATTTTCCACATCTCCAACATACCTTTACAAACTTTTTGGGAGATTTAGATCTACCATTAGACTTAGATATCCCACTTGAAAACTTAGATCTTTTTGTTTCCTGGGAATGTCCTCTTGCCAATAATGCGTTTGTGCTCTGTCCTTTCATATTCTTTCGTTTCATCTCCTTCGACAACAAATATGAGACCACTTCATCAAACTTCAAGGAAGTTGTATTACTACCTATGGCCACAACTAGACTATCCCACGAGTCTGGTAAAGAACACAGTAAACTGATACATTTATCTTCATNAACAGATACTAACTGACTTACCACAGTATTGAAGGCGTTCAAATGCTCTGCCACTGAGTCTCCATCTCTCATCCTCAGGTTATATAGCTTCTTTCTCAGGAATAGCTTATTCACTAGGGATTTAGATTGATACAAATTCCCCAACTTATCCCATAAATCATTGGATGTAGCTTCCTCTGGCACATTCAGTAATACTGAATCTAAGAGACACAGTCGAATTGTGCTCTTTGCCTTCCGATCCAACTTTTTCCAGTCATTTGTTGAAGTTCCTATAGGTGCAGTACCTGGATCTACCGCAATCCACTAATCTCTATCCACCAACAGATCTTCCATCTTGAGCTTCCACAGCTCAAAACTTTTCCCATTAAACTTCTTG
>JASDQU010515150.1:7488-20706 GCA_032191745.1 Picea mariana | reverse complement strand
TGTAAAAAATAAATGGAGCTTTGTCATTACAATTATAACTCGAGCTATTATTATTTTTTAAATGAAAAGTAGGATCTTCGTTAAGATTGCGAAGAAAAAAAGAAACAATAAAAATAATTTTTTTATTCTTAATTCAATACGACATAATAGGCAAACGACGTACAAAGATTTTAAAATTTTAAACGTTATTCTTAATTCAATAAGACATAATAGGCAAACGACGTACACAGATTTTAAAATTTTAAACATGTTACGTCACAAAATAAAATGTATTAGAAACATGACCATAAGTCAATATGAGATTATGAAATGATGTGGAGATAGATAGACATGCATATTTATTTTATTAAATTGTCTGCACCATTGATTAGTCATAGTGATGTGGGATGATGAAGGTTAGATTTTGTATAAAGATTTTTTTTAATTATAAATAATGTATTAATTAATGATATATAAAGAAAAGAGTTAAAAATTCTTCTATTTTGAATTTTTTTTAGTTTGTTATTAGTATAGTTATAAAATCTTTATTGAAATTGTAATTTTGTAATATTGAAATTTTATTTTTTAATGTGGAAATGGATTCAATGTCCTTAAATACATTTGCTACAACTTTTTACAATATTAATGATTAATATTGCAAACTTCCTTCCTAGCTATTTTGAATGATAAAAATATCACATTTCTAAAACGTTTAAACTAAGACTATTTAAATTACAAAGTGATATATATTGAAATATATTTGGTTTCTTAAAAATTGATTATTGTATTGATTATATTCTCAAATATATGTTTTCTAGTAGATCATATTTTTACAATATGAGAGAAAATCTTATTTAATTTTTTTATTTTCATTTCCACTTTTTTTTTATGGTAAAACCTATCATAACTAATTCGTGATAGGTTGTGACTATAGTCACCACAGGTTGTTGACTAACCACCATTATTCAAGGAAAATCAGGCCACCTAAAATAACCTATTGGTGGTCTGTAAGGAGGCGAATTTCACTTGTGCCACATGTCTTTGGGTCTTGAAACTCAATATCCATTGTACTCATCAATAAGATTACTTGCAGTAAATTCATGTACTGATATGTAATCGATGAGCTCATAGCCCACTAGCTTCGCCAACACAGATACCTATGTGGAATTTCATTTTTTAACCCTAACTCAGCTCTTTCTTTGATGAGAAAGGTCTTGAATGCTTAGTACAATTCTTTGTGCAATTACTCTCTGGTTTCTAGGTTGACTAACTAACTCATTCTTTCATCTTGTGGAATGAGTAAGGATATCATATGATGCAGTAGTATCTTACATAAGACAACCTAATTGTCGATTGTTTGGCATTCTCTCATCTTTGATTACAACAATGGGTATCAAGCATCTCTGAAGATGAGCCCAATTAAGGCACTTTATGGAAGAAAGTGCAACACACCAGTAAGTTGGGACAACCCAGCAGATAGAGCAATGATTGGGCCAGAGTTGCTCAGGGAAATGGAAGAGCAAATGTTGAAGATTAAACAGAATCTAAAAGTTGCCCAAGACATGTAGAAAAGTTATGCTGACAAGGGTAGAACTCACAGGGAGTTTAAAGTGGGTGATCATGTATTCTTGAAAGTGAAGGCCAACAGAAGTTCCCTGAAGTTGGGAAAATGTTCCAAGTTGGCAGCTAGATATTGTGGGTCGTTTGAAATACTAGAGAGGATTGGACCAGTAGCTTACATGCTTGCATTACCTACATCTATGATTATTCATAATGGATTCGATGTATCATTGCTCAAGAAATATATACCAGATGCTAATCATGTTATTGATTGGAATGTGATTCAGGTGGAGCAAGGAAGCACTTTTCAAGTGCATCTGGTACGCATTATGGACCATAAAATCAAGCAGCTCTGGAATCAAGCCATAGGGCTTGTAAAGGTCCATTGGACCTAGTGCAGTCCTGAGGATGCAACTTGGGAGCATGAAGATGCTATGCGAGCAGAATACCTGCATCTTTTTGAAGATTTTGGAAATCTTGTTGATATTATGTAAGTAAGATGCACTGAGGACAGTGCATAAATAAGGGGAGGGGATTGTAATACCCCAAGGTTGAGCCCATGTCGAATTGTAATTATGTTTATAGGTTGGTGAGCCAAGTGTTTATAAGTTGGAAGGCTTATGCGTTTATTAGGTTGGAGAGCCTAGATGTTGAAGGCCACATAGCCCGATTTTATATATGTAAATACTCACATCATTAATATAATTACATCGCTACGTGTAGAGAAACCACGAAGAAAGATTTATGGGGGACTAAGATCCACTGGGTAGGGAAAGGGATGGGGTTGAAAGGCTGGGAAAAAGGGCTAAGCTTGAGGGATTAACCCCAAGGGAATATTATAATATATTTTTCTAAAAATACTAAGGTTTTGGAAATAAACCATGTTATCCTAAGTTCCTTTGGGGAAAGGGACGAACTCCAAGTGGAGAGGGACGAGCTCCCAAGAGAACCATGTGTCAACTTGGGTGCATGTAGTTTTATGGGGGGGAATCCATCATTGTGGGGGTTCGCTTGCCATTCTTTCCATCCTTCCCATGCACGCACACACTCACGAACTGAGCCATGACCTCCATCGTTGACCTCTGTAACCTATGAAACCTGCAAACCCGTGAAGCTAACCCATTTTGCCTATGAGGCACAACATGACTGCGTAGTGCCTGAGCCATATCGCATCCTAGCCATTTTTTTGTTGCTACCCATATTTTTCTCTGGACTGGTGTGGCTTGTTGTCATTACCAGAACCCATTCTCGATTTTGCTATTATGGTTACCCATTTGACTTAGGAGCTGGACAGAAGAAGCAGGTTGTCAGGCCTGTGGTCTTGAAGAGGCAGGTTGTCAAGCCCATGGATTGAAGAAGCAGGTTGTCAGGCCTGTGAGAAACTCTCTCCAGGTGAGAGAGATTGTTGGGGAAGTGATTTCTCTTGAAGGGAATCCAACGGCAACTACAGAGCTCTGAGAATTCCTGTTGAAGCCCTGGAAGGGAAGTGGAGCAGTCGATGGACTATGGAATAGTGAAGGTGTATATTCCCAAGGTGGGAGAGGCATGTGGGGAATGAGAGTCTGTGAGCGGTGGGCGTAAGTAGGCTCCTGGGAGGGAATCCTTCTCATTGCATTGTGCAAATTTCCGTAGTCTTAGCCTAGCCTAGGATTCCCTTTACCTTGTGTGGAGTTTAGTCCCAGCTCGGGGGTGACCCACTGCTGAAAGCTTGGAGCAACGTGGTCTAAGTCTAGGAGGTTTGTGGAAGGTTTGCACACAGTTGGTGGTCTTCTCATAAAAGGTTAAGTACCATTTCTATGTTAATTGTATGTTGTGTATCATGTACATGTCTTTATATTTATAAGATGTGTTGTTACATGTATGTTTTACTGTTAATTCTACATAAATCTGTGTTGTAGCATAATGTTATGTCTGTTGAAATTTTCATTACAAATGTATGTTAGCAGAAAGTAGATGTGGTTTTCAAGTTATCAAGTATGGTATTTTACACAAAAATGAAAGCAATTGGTTCTACGAGGTAGCATGCCCCAACTTGGGTAGTTGGGGGCTCTATGAGAAACTCTAGATTCATAATAAACCATTCTTCTCTCTACGCATGAACTAGTCAACCAAATAGCTTGTGCAATAAGTAAAAAATTTTAATAAATGAAAGATCCTAAAACATAATCCACTCTCAAAATGAATTAATATTTCATTGATCAAGGTTCTAGGTGGTGTAGCTAACCATTACTAATGTAGTCATACCTGCTATTCTTTGGTTAACTCATTATCTGACTCTTCTCTATTGCATCAGTTAAATCATTATCCGACTCTTCTTTGTCGCATCATTTATGTTCCATATGACCAACTCTCCTGCACAATAACATTACCATTCTGTTGGAAAATGGTCTCATGTGAAGCTGAGAAGTGAAACATGTGGGAAATAGGGAATATGTTCATCCCTCTTGGAGGATGCCCAACTAGCGCTCAGACTCAGAGTAAGTTGGGATGAGGAAAAATTAACACAATGACCCAAGGTAGATTCCCCTTGGAGCGCTTTGATACCAGATTTACAGTGTGGGAGGATAAGGCGTTACGCCATGAGCTAGACGTGCATAGAATCAGGGTTATGTTTTTCTTTTCTTCACTTCAACCAATAGATGAAATATAGAATGGGTTTCTACAGGAGCTCAGGTCCACATGCTACACTTGGACAATGAAGAGTAGGCACCTAGAGTCTCTCTTCTAGCTAGATATCACACTTAGACATTTAGACAAAAAGATGAATGTGTGTTGATTCTTTCTTGACTAGGGTTCTTGCTTAGAATAAAAATCTAGGGTTTTGGTGGAGGCACGTTGAGCAGAAAGTGAGTTATAGATAGAGCACCCAACTGCTAGCATGCAGTTAAACAACAAACACCCAAAGAATGATGAACCTAACTGGTGGAGTGAGGGCATGAGCAAGTTAAACCGTAAATTCCCAATGAATGGTGCACCCAACAACAAGTTAAATTCTTAGCAATAAGTTAAATGCTCAGTAAGATGATTGGGAAGGACATATCCATGAGAGGTGCACCCATCAACATGGGAAACGACCCAACACTTAATTGGAGCACCCAAAAACATTGGAATTCACCCCAACAAACAAATTAAATGCCCAGGTAAGGTGGATTTCGCCCCAGGTGAGAGTGTATGAGAAGGGAGAGAAATTGTAATACCTAACTTAGCAACTTGTGCATAACAACTATTTAAGTATAGCCCTTGATCTCTTTGAGGAAATAGATGTATAGTTCATGTCCTCTAGTTGTCGCAAGTATGAAAACGTTTGAAAGAAACAAATTAATGCATAGTCTATTTTCAACCAGCATGTTATGCCACCACTACCAATAGATTCTCATACACAATACTAAAGATTAGAAGCAACAATTAATTCCACATCCACTCAAGGAAATACATAGATGCCATTAGAGTTTTCTAGCAATCTCAATTAAAACTCAATGACTAATTTGTTGATGAATGCATCTATGTGAGGCATTCTCCATCTTACAAACCTGTGAGATGTGGATCATTGCAGCTATGTGAGTCTTTCTCTTAGCTTACAAACCTGAGAGAAATCTCCTAAGAAGAGTATGTGGTTCCTGCCTGAGACAGAGCTAGGAATGTAGAGATTACCTCCTCCATTCAGAGAGTTGAGAATAACTCCAAATGATTATCTAGTGGGAAAGGTGATATGTTGAGTTAGATGTGCCTGTGGTTGAGAGCAAGGTGAACGTGTGAAATCCCAAAGTGTTAGGTGCATCGTCATGTGAACAGAAATGAATATGATGCCTTAGCCTCCTCTGAGCAGCAGAGTTGACGTGAAGACTCTAGATAATTCTAATGTGTGAGGTAGTGGGAAAGAAGATATGTAGAGTGGACGTGCATGTGGACGAGCACAGGTGAACGTGTGAAGATTTGGTTCTTTTGTGTAATTTAGTGAACCAGAGATATGACATCCCTATGGATGTGCCCCTAGTGGATGAGCACTAGTGGGGGTATCATATCCTTTGCTATATATTGTTCAAGAGTTAGACCTGCCTGTAACCCTAATTTTTATGTAAAGGGTACAAGTCGGCCCCACCTTAATGTGATTAATAATAAATGTAAAAGATAATTAATCTGGTTAATATTAATTATAATATAATAATAATTATAATTATAATGTGACGTAGAGAGGCCGACCCTATTGAGCCAATAGACACTTTTGTTGACAAGTTTAGGTTAGTATAAGTAAAGGTAAAATCCCCATTGTGGAAACATATATTTTGTGTGTGTTTGGAAATTTCAGCAAGTACACCTTCTTGGGAAAAGTGTGCACCTCTCTTGGGTGCTAGTCTTCTAGGGTTTGAGCACCCTCTTGTGTGATAGGTATTATTAGTGGTGAAGATATTTCTCTTCAAGAATATAGCAAAGGATTTGGTTGGGTTTTCTTCTCTTGTTGAGAAGGGTTTCCCAAGATACTTCTTGTGTTCTTGTGCATGGTGTTTCTTCTTGTGATCTTGGTTGCTGCAAAATTATTGTTTATGGTTAAGTGAAATGCTAAAAATGGAATGAAATTCATGGTTAACCTAGCTTATGAAAAATAAACATGGTATCATAGCATAGGTATTGAAGAAACCATTGCACAAGCTACAATGTTTTATCAGTCATCCCTCCTCTTTTGCAGAACCGTACGACCCTCTTAGGGTTTCCAGAAAATCTGAACGACCTTATTCTTTTGACTGTTTTAGACCCTAAAACTTGGACTTTGAGGAAAATTTTGGCATGGGAGAGTACAGCCTTCTCCAGCACACCTCCAAAGACTCTCAGAATGAATTTCTGAGCATTTTGAAATTTTGGCTCTAGGGTTTCGCAATTTTCTACAGATTTCTATTTTTAGGGTTTCTGCAGCTCTTTGAAGAAGCCTTCAAGATTACCTGTGTTCTAAATTTCAAGGCTTATTTCCGGCATTCATAAGCCCAAAAAAACCTAAGGTTGCTAGCCTAGCCTAGCCATTAGGTTTTCTAGCCCAGTTAACAAGGGTTTGTGAAGAATCTAAAATATGATGAACAAAGCTATTAATGAATGGAAGGAATATGACGACAAGACAAGGAATCCGATCATCTACACAAACTCTTACATTGAAGGGCCAAATTTAAAGTAGCAAGATGACAAAAGGTGACACCATGACTACCTTCTTCATGGAGATCTTAGAGGACAGAGATCAACCGGGTGCCATTGGAGAAATCATATCAACACCCTCAGGTATGCACTTGTATATTTATTGTTTGTATCATTGTCATGAGGGTAATTACAGGAGGAAGGAACCTTTTTGTTGAAGTCATGGATCGAGAGGGATCTCAGTGCATTCAAAGGAACAACACACTGAAAGTGAAGACTCCAGGTTTGATTGTTATAATTTCCATTCCTCTAACCTAGATTTCTAAATTTTGCTACATTACAAGTAGGTGTTGTAGCCATGACAACATTCCTTATTTTTTTTTTATTCTAGAGATGTACTCATTATTCTCCATTAGGAGATATTCTTTTGTTGGTTCATTTTGTTTTGTTCCAGATAGGTTAACAAGAAAGGAAGATGTCTATCCCTCAGAGGGAGTCAAAACTATTTGAGAAAGAGGAAGAATAAAACCATCATTGAGGCAATCAATGAAATAATGCATCATCAGAATCCTTCTATGATTCTATGGACAGAAGCATGCATGACACCGTATATGTTCAGAACAAGAGTCTTCACCAGACTTTGAAAAACATAACTCCCAAAGAAGTCTTCACCGGAATAAAGCATGAGATTGAACATTTCAGGTTATTTGGGTGCCCAGTGTATTTTCATGTGCCCAAAGAGAAGAAGTCCAAGTTAGATCCTTTAGAAAGAAAGGATACAATGAATCTTCAAAGACATTCTAGATCAAAATCCTTGGTCAGAGATAGATTGAAACAAGTAGAGACGTTGCCCTTGAAGAAGAGACAGTATTTCAAAGATCGAGATAATCTCAGATGGAGATTGACAGTAAGACAATACCTTCTCCCTCTTTAGCAGTTCAGAGGGAGACAAACATTATTTTATTTGATCCAGTTGCTCCAGTTGATATGTTTAGAGATATTGTAGTAGGGCATAAAAGGCCTACCTAGACTCACTCTGCAAGAGGTAGAGAAACATACAAGCCTCTCAAGGCACATCCTGAGAAAGAAAAAGAGATTTTCGAGCCATCCTTTAGTCATGAGCCACTTCATTGATGTTGAGCTTCTTGTTCTTAGAGAAGAAACATGATAACAGGTATGGAAAGATGCCATAACAAAAGAATACCAGTATATATTAAAGAATGATGTATAAGACATTATTCAGGTACCAGAAGGGAAGTCAATGGTAACTTCCAAGTGGATCTATAAGATCAAGCATACAGCTGATGGAAGTGTTGAGAAATACAAAACAAAATCTATAGCCAAAGGTTTCTCACAAACAGAGGGATTTGTCTATGATGAGACACTTGATCTAGTGAACCTGATACACTTCCATCCGTACTACCATCCATGAGTTGGAAACTATATCAGATAAATAGTTTCTTGATGAGTTTGGATTTCAGCAAGAGTGTTGTTGATCCAAACCTATATCATTACAGTGTTGGTGATGAGATCTTGATATTGATGATTTATTCAGAAAGCCTTTTTGTTGGATACAATTAATCCTTGACTTTTGAATTTGAGGTGAAGAATCTGAGTATGATGCACTACTTCTTGGGACAAGAAGTATGACAGAGGACCAATGGGATTTTCCTGAGTCAAGGAAAATATACAGTGAAAATATTAAAGAAGTTCAGTATGACATAATGAAAAATCCACCATGATGGATTTAAAGAAGAAGATTGATGATGATTCAGACGAGACTGGTCCACAGCTGATTGGATCACTGATGTATCTGGTTAACACCATACTTGATTCATGCCATGTAGTGAATGTGCTTAGTCATTTCATGAGTCAACTGAGACAGACTCACTAGACAACAACAAAACATGTATTGAGATATATATGAGATATGGCCTGAGATATGCCTCCAGTGTGAACTTGAGTGTGCAGGATATGCCTATTCAAATTGAGAAGAAAGTACAGTGAACTGGAAAAGCACATTCGACTGATGTTCTATCGTGAAGTTTTCCATGGTTTCCTAATGTAGCAGGAAAGAAAACTTTGTGGCCTTGAGTACCATAGAGGCAGAGTATATATCATCGAGTGTGCGAAGCAATGTGGCTTCACAAGCTTCTGACAGAGTTACTTGACCATGAGATGGATCCTATGATGATAACCAAGAGCAGTGAGTAAAGCTCCTTGAGAACCCAGTGTTTCCTGATGGATCAAAACACGATGAGATGAAATATCCTTATATCAGAGATATGATGCAGAGGAAAATCGTACACATGCAGTACCTTCCTACACATGAGCAGATTGCATATATCTTCACCGAATTAACTTCGTGAATAATGGCTCCCTAGTTGAGAGGGAGTGTCGATAACTCCGGCCAAGACAACATTCAAAATTCATCCGTGTGAGACTTGCCATGATAAAGAATGCCTCCCTAGTTGAGAGGGAGTGTTGATGAATGCAGTTATGTGAGACATTCTCCAGCATACAAACCCGTGAGATGTGGATCATTGCAGCTATGTGAGTCTTTCTCTCAACTTACAAACCTGAGAGAAAGCCCCTAAGAAGGGTACGTGGTTCCTACCTGAGACAGAGCTAGGAATGTAGAGATGACCTCCTCCATTCAAAGAGTTGAGAAGAACTTCATATGATTATCCAGTGGGAAAAGCGATCTGTTGAGTTAGACGTGCCTATGGCTGAGCACAAGGTAAATGTGTGAAATCCCAAAGTGTTGGGTTCATCATCATGTGAATAGAAATGAAGATGATGTATTAGCCTCCTCTGAGCAGCAGAGTTGACGTGAATACTCCAGATGATTCTCCTGTGTGAGGCAGTGGGAAAGAAGATCTGTAGAGTGGACGTGCCTGTGGACGAGCATAGGTGAACGTGTGAAGATCTGGTTCTTCTATGTAATGCAGTGAACGAGAGATATGACATCCCTATGGATGTGCCCCCAGTGGATGAGCACTAGTGGGTGTATCGGATCCTTTGCTATATATTGTTCAAGAGTCATACCTTCCTGTAACACTAATTCTTATGTAAAGGGTACAGGTCGGCCCCACCTTAATGTGATTAATAATAAATGTAAAAGATAATTAATTTGGTTAATATTAATTATAATATAATAATAATAATAATAATAATAATGTGACTTAGAGAGGTTGGCCCTGTTGAGTCAATAGACACTTATGTTGACAAGTTTAGGTTAATATAAGTAAAGGTAAAATCCCCATTGTGGAAACATATCTTTTGTGTGTGTTTGGAAATTTCAGCAAGTACACCTTCTTGGGAAAAGTGTGCACCTCTCTTGGGTGCTAGTCTTCTAGGGTTTGAGAACCCTCTTGTGTCCTAGGTCTTATTAGTGGTGAAGGCATTTCTCTTGAAGAATATAGCAAAGGATTTGGCTGGGTTTTCTTCCCTTGTTGAGAAGGGTTTCCCAGGATACTTCTTGTGTTCTTGTGCATGGTGTTTCTTCTTGTGATCTTGGTTGCTGCAACATTATTGTTTATGGTTAAGTGAAATGCTAAAAATGGAATGAACTTCATGCTTAACCTAGCTTATGAAAAATCAACAGAATTAACCACAACACATAGAGAAACATGCATTAGACATTTTTTTTTTCCTAGAACCCAATTTGGGAAAACCAGTCAAATGGTGCTCAGTGTTCTCATTTCTGCAAGTTTTTACAATGCTCTCCTCATCCTTGGCCAAAATCTACTTGGAAATGAGCGAGAGTGGAGAAATAGGGAGAGCTAGGGGGTAAGGGAAGGACAAAAACCATCACTCTTCACTTCCCATTCCTTAATCTTCTCTCCTATTCGTTTCCTTGTCATTTCAATTATTCTTCTTTAGCTTTTCAGTTACATTCTTATTTGGATTATTCCACGTTAACTTGCATTGTTTTACATGGATTTCATAATGTTGATTGATTGTCAATTTGTTTTACAGGTACTAAGTCTTAGCCTTATCCATTCTTCAGCCTGGATCCATTTCGGATCATGTACTTTTTAGTAATTTTAAGACAACTTTTTATCACACAATTTTCCAAATTATTTTTATCTTCTTATTTCACCTTTCAATTTTTATAAAATATTTTTTATTTTTATTAAATTTGCATTTTTTTATTGCAAAAATGAATTCAACATCCTCAAAAACCCTCAATTTACATTCTCAACCATTAATATATGTAATTCCAATCATTTTTTTAAAATTTTAATTGAATTTTAGATATAAATAAATAAATAAATCCAAATCATAACATGTTTAAATTATGCTAAATACAAATTAAAAATAAAATAAAATAAATTCATCATATTGAACTCGGAAAACAATGACCCAATGCTTGGGAGATATTGATTCAAATATTCTTCAATAAATTGCATATAAAAATATATTTTCATTAATAAACTCTTAAATTTGTGTTGGTTTGATTATGGTGTACCGATTCTACATCGAGTCAAATTGCAAATCTATAACATTAATAAACTCTTATATTTGTGTTGGTTTGATAATGGTGTACCAATTTACATCAAGTCAAATTGCAAATCTATTACAATTAATTTATATAGGTGGAAATCTATTATCCTAATGGACGTCCACAGTGGATAGGTTAAGTCTATTACAATTATAATTTAGATGGGTGGAAGATATTATATTAATGGAAAATTAGGTTAAGATTGATTAAATTTAAACCAGACTTTTTAAATTGTGGATAATATTGATGTAAGTTATGTTACATCAAGATGTACATAAAATAAGGTATTTTTTTATAAGATTAGGTGTATTAGTGAAAGCCTACCATGACCAGGTTGGTTTTAAATAAATTTATTTAAAATATATATTATAAATAATTTTATGTAAATTATATTTTTATAATGAATTTTAAAAAGTATATTTTTTAAAATAAAAAGTGTACACTTTCATGAAACATGCAGATTGAAGTATATTACATTCTAGTTTGATTATCTTGTATTAAATAATTTTAATATAAAATAAATATAAATATTAAAAATTTTCTTATAAAATTTAATTGATTATATTTTTACTCCTAGGTGACATAGATGAGATTGGATGAGTGGTATGCTCCTTAAGACAATATTCCACTTGCTTGTCAGGTGACTCACTAATGACTTATCAGTCCTTTTACTTTCCACGCAACCTCCCTTGTCTTGTGTTTATGGTAGCAATTTATTTTCTTCCTTTGGAGGCGTCCTTTCTGTGTTCTCGGCTCATCACCTCACATTCTAATTATTTGTCTATTATTTTTGGGAGTTGGAAGATTTCATTGCTAGTATGGAAACTTCCAACCATATAGGAACCTTCTGAATTTTCCCTTGCCCTCTCTATGCCATGGCTTATCTTTGGCCTCACTATTGTTCTCCCCCTTGCCTCCCTTCATCTCCCTATGTCGTTTATGGTTCTTTGTTCTCCTCCTCACATCCTTGATCATGTTATCCCTAGTCACCTCTCCTTTCTCATCTGCTTTCCCCTGCTCTCTCCTTCCATGGCACGAGGTGGTTTTAGTCATAATGGGCACAAAAGGCGTAATCGTAGGTCAATCTTGAGGGTCTTTTCAAAGGTTAAGGATGTTGCAACAGATTACATGGTCCATACACCACTGGAGATAAAAGTAGAAATTGATTTAGGAAAAGTAGATGTCAGGGTTCTTCAACACTACATCTCTGATGAGGAGGTCAATGCAAATATATCCCCATGGCTACCATATCTAGGATCTTCATGAGCTAGAGAGTCTAAGTATTATCAAACCATCGATCTATATTGGTAATTGAAGATGTTGATGAGAAAAGTTTTGCTCGAGAGGAACGAGGCACACTAGGAAATTCTCTTCCAACTTGATGATGTACAATTGCAGATAAAGCTCCTGGACCACAAGATTAATTTGCTAGTTGAGAAATATGTTGGGCTCGACCTCTCCAATCTAGATAATCTGTAGCTTCAGGTTCTAGTGGTTAACGATCATCCCCCTCTGGTTTAATTCTTAGATGATAGCTTTGGTTTCTATTTTGTTTCTCATTTTCGAAGGTCAAGGTGTTGCATCCCTACCTCATTCTAGCTTTCAAAATACTAGACAGTTATCTCTCATACTATACTCTGCTAATTTCGATTATGCATGTTTTATGGTTCATGGCTTAAAGCTGCATTGGTCCTTCAAACTTATGAAACTTGATAAGCTTCTTTTATGTTGCTAGTATTGTTTCCCTAGCAGTAGAGTAGTTAATGCATATGCACCAAGATACTTTACAAAAAAGAAATGATTACATCTTTAATTCTTAACCAATTAAAATGAATTAGTACCAAATTACTAATTATAAATTTTTTTATACTAAATTATTGTATATAAAATTAGTTCTATTAATGTTTCAATATTAACAATTCAAAATTATAATATTAAATACAATTGGTCAATTGGGTTTAGCCCGAAATGAAGGAAAATACCCAGTGGGTTTCCCCAAGAGTTATTCCCTTAAAAAAAAAATTAAAAAATTAGACACAACTATTGAACTACCG
>JASDQU010515149.1:48894-60370 GCA_032191745.1 Picea mariana | reverse complement strand
TGACCTTGAGGTTGTTTATCTTTTGTCCCTAGCTTACTAGTCCTTGCCTGAGCAGTTGTCTAGGATCTTGATCTACAATCGTCACCTTAGCGTTAAAATACCTATGGATCTCAACGCCCTGCTTTTCTATGCGAGGATGGTGAGCGAAGGATGACACCATCAGCCATCTAGCTCTATTGTTGTCCTTTGTTGATTGTTGGTCTAGTGCCCTGATGCGTTTATTTAACCCTGCAAAATTTGATTGTTGGCAAATTTTTTCTATGAACTCGACGTGTTTATATCTAGTTGCTATCTTGTTTTACTTCGTTCTTTTTATCTCGTTGGACATTCTTGCGTTTTTACATTCTTGACTACATTTTTATGCATGCATGGATAAACTTACTCTGCATTTATGATTAGATGAACAACTTGACTCTGCGTTATTGAGCATTTATGGATACATCTATCTCTGCATCTTATCTTGATGGATATTTTGGCTTTGTGCTTGTAATTCTGTTGGCCAACGATTAACTGTTCTCTGTAAATTAATGTATCTTGTGGCTGAATTTACACAGCGAACTTCACACTTTATTTACCACCTTCTTCAGTTGAGATTAAACATTTCCTTGAGCGCATGCATTTTTTCTACACCGGACCCACCACAGATTTTTACTTACTGGAATTTTAATTTATTGTGTTGGGGCGTGGTCGCAGTGGATAGGGATGCACTCTTGTGCTTTGGTAACATTATTGGTTGGGGCGTAATGGCCTGGAATTCTATTGGGACTACATTGCAATCTACAGCTCCTTTAAACCACATTCCATAACCCTTTTTTCTGGTGATTTTACATTCAAGGCGGCATTTCGTGACTCTTATCTACAGGGCGATCTTACCAGTTTTTGACCGCGACTTTGAGGTTTTACGTAGCGAACTTTTGTTATGGTAAATCTCAGTTGTTGTGTTGATAAAACTCAGTGAGTGAGATGTGAAACTCCATGATTTATCCCCCTCTTTACGAACCACGATTTGTTTACCTGAGTGAATTCCTTCTTGAGCGATTTAATCTACCTGTGCGAATTTCATTATTGAGCAATTTTTCTTTTACCTGTGCGACTTCTTGGGTGAGGGATTTCTAGGAATGTTTGACAGGATAGGTACAATGACTGTTCTTTTTAATGACAGAGGGTTTAACTATCCTGCTGGTGTATCCGTGTACACAGTTGCCCTTAGATGCGAAGCGTTTATGATTGTTGAGTTACTGTGGTTAAAAGTTTCCACAAATTAATGCTAGCCAAAAAACTTCTGTGAATTGACTTGCCACATACTTAGATCACGAGTCTTAGAGCCTAGCAGAGGATTTAGGTCTTTTTCTTATTATCCTACCTGTGTGATCAAAATGCCCAGCCATGTTAGGTTACCTGGTCATAATGCTCAGTATTGAACTGATGCACTTGGTAGTAGACTATTTGGGTTGGAAACCAATGCTAGATGCAGACAACATTAAGGCTAGAATGTTCTTTGATTGTATTGTTCCTTGATTGCAGTAACCTCCTTATGACTCTTATGGAGGGCGCGTGGTAGTAAAATATTATAGGTGCTTAGCCCTAGTCTCTCCTAGATTGAGGCGTTATGGCACTTACACTCCTTAGCTGAACTCCTTGTTGTTGTAGGCAGTTGTCATCTTGGTATCTAGAATAAAGGTAGACGCATGTGGAATTTACTGAGTTAATAAATGCTTAGTGGTTGCTTTCAGCCTTGATGTAGTACTACTGTGATTGCTATGCTAACTGCCAGTTTAATTGTCATTAGATGCCTAGTTATTAAATGCCTTGTTACTTGCTTTATGTCAAATGCCTTGTTGTTTGCCTTATTATTTATTTTAATGGTAGCATTATAGTTTAAGATTGTTACTATTGATATCAAGATTAATGGCTTGATTGGATGGAGAGTTGGATCAAATTAGATGTGACCCTATAAGTGGTGTTAATAATTAAAATCTAATTGGTGAGTAAAGATTGGGTTGCTTACTTTTAACCTTGATAAATTGGTTTTATTTAATGTCTATTTGATGGTAAATTAATGGCTAAATTATAATTCAGACAAGCTAGTTAGATTATATATATTGATTAATTATATTTTTAATTATTAGCCAAAGTTCAAACTTGCTTATTAATGTCCATTTAACGTTGAATTAGATGGTACCTTGATGACTTGAAATTTCAAAATTGCGCAAATGGATTGGTTTTAAAGGATAATTTAGATTGTACCTTACTGTCATATTGCCTTTTAGACATGCTAAGTTGGGCTCATGATAGATGATTAAAATAGACTGTAATTATTGACTAGTTGGCCTCAACTATTTATTGGGATATTGGTGAAGTCGTTTTTAGCTTGTGCTTCCCGTGGAGGGTGTTGTTGTTTACTACAATTAATATTGTACTTGGTTTTAAACTTTAATGTGCTTGGTTTCTCACTGAAGGATTATAGTTACTTGTGAAATTAAATTTGGGTGCGTTAGGTGGTTAGGATGATTTTTTTCCTTAGCTTAGTAGGCTTGGTCTGTTTGTGTTGGGTGGGATGTAGACACCTCCTTGTTCCTCAGAAAAGTCGCTAGCCCTGAGACCTTAAATGGTCAAAATTGATGGGAACCTGGGCTTGAGCATTGCTTATGTGTCCTGGAGGTCCTAACCATTGTAGAGTAGGATGGGTGGGTAGGCATTCTTATTCTTCATCGATTGGTTGTCGTATATTGCTTCCAGGTGTTGGATGTGCTTCTTAGGTCGTTATGTTGTTGTCGCGTAAGTTGCATGCATCATGTTTGTTGTCGTGTCACGACATTGAGTGTAATGTCTTTATTACCCTTCTACACACGCGCAAAAGAAAAAAAATTGCACTTGTCATGTGAGGCTTGTTGTCGTAACGAAATGAGAGATTGTTACATGATGTTTAACAATTTTTCATTCTTTATATCACTATATACCACTATCTTACTACTTCAAGTCAATATACTTGGAATAGAATTCACCAGATAGTTTGAGTGTTATACTTATCCAACATTAATAATTGATTTTACTACATGACATTAATATAGTAAATATAAAATTCATGTTTTTTTTATAAAGTAATATTGTAAATATAAAATTCGTGTTTTGACTTTGGAAGTCATGGTGAAAACTAAAGAAGAGGTTATATATCTCCATACACCTTAACAATCAAATGGTTAAGGGAGAATCTCTTCTCCTATAAACAACAGAATCTCCTACACAAATATCCAAATGTTAGAAGGGGGCATGCTTAGAAGCATATATGATGATGGGTCTATTAGTCAGATCAAGTACTTAAAGATGTCTCGTAAATATGGCTTGTACACTTCTCAACTTGAAAACATAACTTGTATTATATAAAATGCATGTCCCTAAAAGATTAAGTTCTCCTCTATCCTATATTAAAGTTACGGTGCACCCCAAGCGATTCTTGGTTCTTTCACTCTTATACAAATTTAGGTTATAACATACTTGGGCATAAATTTCCAAGTGATTCCCTCATTCATATCCTAATTAGAGTGGAATTCCCCAAGACCATACTTTTGGGTATTAATGGGGGTATCATAATTTGTAAGTACTTCTCTTACTCTTATTCAAATAGGGTGCACCACAAGTGGTTCCCTTGTTATTATATTAATTCTTGTTTAAATCCCAAGAACATAATTTTAGCACTAACTAAGATGCAAATTCATTAAGTTGTTGTCTCACTCCTATATATGTAAATTAAGGTGTGACCCAAGCATGTCTTTACTTCTATACTAATTAGGGTGAAATTCCCCAATGACATACTTTTGGGTATCGATATTGGTAAAAGTTACCAAATGGTTCTTTCACTTCCATACCCATTAGTAGTTCCCTAAATCCTATACTAATTAGGTTACATAATTATTAACAATATACTTTTAGGTACTAATTGGGGTGCAGTTCCCAAGTGATTTTTTTATACATAGTACCATTTTTATAAATATCATAATTGGAAATATGTTTGAAGATAGTCAAAACAAGTTATCAAAATTTGGAATGATAGAAAGTCCATCGAAGGGACAGGAGCTCTGAAATGGAAAAACCCTATTTTCAGTTCGGCGCAGCTCGCTGCATGATAGATTCAAGCCACAACATAGTGAACCACCTGCTGCAAATGGGCACAGACTACCCCTGCCTGATACGCCAAAATGAATACAGAAGAGGGGGGCAAACCCCCCTCGTACAACAACATTACAGCCAATGATCAATCAAGAACAAGAGAAAAACGCCCCTCGTTCGAGCCGCCCCTGTAGCTACGCGATCAGCTTCTTGCTAGAGAACAAGGACTCAGGAAGGAAATGGATATGGAAGCTAGCACGTCCCATCCAAAAGCATCTCGGGGGTGGGAGCCTGGTCAATGCATTCCACAAATGGACAAAATGCCGAGATTCCTCATAAGCTCAACAAGAGTATAGGAACACACACAATTCATGAGATAGCATGCCCTCATTGGCAAGTTTTTGGGCATGTGGTAGTCCAAAAGGGATCTAAACAAATGGATAAAACACTAGTGGAACCCCAAAGGAGACTATGAGGTTCAACTCAGCTCCAAAGGCTTCTTCACAATCATCCTATACAACCCAAAAGACAGAGACCGAATCTTTGAGAACGGGTCATACTTCTACAACTCAGCAAGGTTATTCTTGCGATTCTAGACTAAAAGATTCATCCCAAACAAGGAGGACTTCACGATGGCTCCAGTCTAGATTTTCCTTTAATCTTTACCGCAAGAGTTCTGGCTGGAGGAGATTCTCATGGGCATAGGAAATACAGTGGGTCAATACGTCAAAACATCAGAAGCTACAAAGCAAAGGAAATACACTTCATACGCCTGAATATGTGTCTATATGAATATTTCTAAGGCCCTACTAGGAGTAGTAATGCTGGAATACCAGGATGAAGACTGGAAACAAACACTGGACTATGAACACATCCATTTCCACTGTAGAAAATGTCATGAACATGGCCACCTCTTCAGAGATTGCCCTCTGAATAAGGAATCAACCAAAGCAAGTGATACCATACAGAAAGATGGCTTCACCACAGTCACGGCCAAAAGGAAAAACCCTCTAAGAAAGCAGATCCCAGATCCTAGACTGAAGATCTCGACCAAAAATTCCTATGAGATTCTGAAGCAACTACCAGAAGATGAGGAAATCCAAGATCCACACAAGGAACCACAACAAGTCAAAGGTAAGAACCAAAACCCTCCCCCCCCTACCCAAATCATGAAATATACACAGAAGAAAGGGGATACACGGACGGAGACATCCCAATGCAGTTGGATGATAGAGATCTAGTGGGCATCGACTTGGAAAATCTTGAGGAGGCCCTCAATCAAAAGGATCTGCAAACCCTTCCTGAAGAACAACTCTGCAAGGTACATAAGGTTTTTCTTAACTCTTCAGCAGGATCCGCAACATGCCTAGGTATATCCACAGACTCAGTTTCAAGCTCGAAAAGAGTGCTCCGTGAGAACAAAAGAAGGGGGTGGAAAATAGCGCATCAACTCATAAAGGAGGCGGGTAACCTTATGACAAAATCAGGTCAGATCCATAAGCTCTCGGAGGGATACCTCCACCCAACACCACCCTCATAATGATGAAGATCATTACCTGGAACATTAGAGGACACAATGGTCAATCCAAACAAAGGATCCTTCGAGACTGCATCAAAGTAGAAAACCCAAACATCCTAATGTTACAGGAAACCAAATGTGTGGGGGTAGAAGCTGAAACCATCTTCCTGCGTATTTGGAGAGGAAGTGACTTTGTGCTAACAGACTCCACATGAGCCTCAGGGGGTCTGGCTATCCTCTGGAACCCGGGTAACATCACTTTAAGAAGATCCTTCTCAACTATAGGTACAATAATGGCCCACTTTGAGGTTACAGGCTCGAATTAGGAGGGGGATATCACAAATGTTTATGGCCCCCAAAGCCAACAAGGAAAAGACAAACTTCTGGAGTAGCTAGCCCTAATCAAAACTCTGCTGACAACATGCAACTGGATCTTAGGAGGTGACTTCAACATGATCCTATTGCTGGAGGCAAAAACATGAGGAAGCAAGAGACTTGAACAAGACAGTGGTAAGTTCAAAACCCTCATTGAACATTTAAAGCTAGTAGACATAGAAAATAGCAATGGCACCTTCACCTGGTCCAATCGTAGATCAGGAAACCAACATATTGCTTGTCGTCTAGACCACTTCCTTGTGGCTAAAGAACTAATGGAAGAAGCCCGGTCGGACCATTGGCCAATTGTCTTAAATCTAGAAAGAGGGGCAATACCTAAATACAAACCCTTCCAATTCGATAAATTCTGGCTCTCACACCCGGACTTCCATCAGCTTGCAAAATCACGGTGGGCACAAGCAGAAATAGATCATGTCATTAGCATGTAAAAATTTCAGCAACGCCTCAAAAACTTCAAGCAGTCGTTGAAACAATGGAATAAGAACACCTTTGGAAACATACTTCAAAGCATTCAGGACATAGAGAATAAAATTTTGGAGATACAAAAAACCTTCATCTCAGGAACCTGAACTACTGAACTAATGAAAGAGGAGGTGGAGCTCCAAGTGCAATTAGAAGAGAGAAGAAGGCAAGAGCAAATTTTGGGGAAACAAAATTCCAGGGTACAATGGCTCAAAGAAGGGGAAAAGAATACAAAATTCTTTCACAGAGCAATGGTGCACCACCGCCACATCAACAAAATTACTCACTTAGAGGATGACCAGGGCAATCCAATCAGAGAACACTCTCAGATAGAAGCAAAGTTGAACAACTACTACCGCGACCTCCTAACGGAAACTAGGGAGGATAGAACTGCAGCCATCAAAAGAGTTACCAGGCACATACCCTCTCTGGTAACCCCGGAACAAAAAACATCCCTAATACGACCCATCACCCAAGAGGAAGTGGATCAAGCCGCAAAAGCTATGCCCCCAGTAAAGGCCCTAGGCCTAGATGGGTTCACCACATATTTCTTCCATCACTATTGGGACCTGGTCAGGGAAGAAGTCTAGGAGGTAGTACAGGAATCAAGAGCATCAGGTCAAGTCCTCATGGCCCTCAACGCTACCTTTCTCACCCTCATCCCAAAAGAGGAACGGGTCACAAATATCAAATAGTTCAAACCCATCGCTCTCTGCAATGTAATTTACAAAATCATAACAAAGGTGGTGGTCAATCGCCTTAAACCCATTCTGACCCATGATATTTTCAAGGAACGGGTTGGGTACATAAAAGGAATACAAATCATGGACAACGTCATTCTGGCTCGCAAGGTCATACACTCCTTCATGTCAACGAAAACTCCAGGTATGTTAATCAAATTCGACCTTAAAAAAGCTTTTGACAAAGCAAGCTGGAAATATCTTTGGTCCATCTTAGATTCTTTCGAATTTGATCAGCATTGGGTGAAATGGATCTTAAATCTCACCTCCTCAACCTTCTTCTCCATCCTAGTTAATGGGGTCTCATCCCGACCTTTCTCACCGTCCAGAGGTATCAAACAAGGGGAACCCCTTTCGCCCTTCTTGTTTGTACTTATGGTGGAAGGTCTGGGATGCTACATCAAATTGGCATTCATAGAAGGATCTCTCAAAGGCTTGCCTCTGCACAATATCTAGCCAATGCCCTCACACAGTCAATTTGTCAATGACACCCTACTCATGAACTCCCCAACTACTAGAGAAGCCAGCAAGCTCAACTCCATCCTCTCAGATTTCAAAAAAGCTTTAGGCATGACTCTTAACCTAGAGAAGTCCAAACTCTACTTCTTCAACACCCTAGTAGCAGTCCAACTCCACATTTCTAGACTCCTAGGAATACCCAAGAGCTCCCTTCCTTCCAACTACTTATGCATTCCTCTAATGGGTGCAACAGCAAGATCCATCTCCTGGGACAACCTTCTTCTTTCCATCTCCAACAGACTGAGCAACTGGACTTTCAGACCACTCAACATCGCATCCAGGTTGGTCCTGCTCAAATCAGTCCTACAAGCTCTACCTACGTACCCTTTCACTGCATTAGCAACTCCCAAACAGGTCATCAAAGCCATAAGGAATCTCTAGCGAAATTTCCTCTGGCATGGGCACCAACCTAACAAGAAATGGGCGCTAGTAGGTTGGGACAAAATTTGCACACGAAAAATCCTAGGAGGGTTGGGACTCCGAGATCCAGGGAAACTCAATCAAGTAATGGGAGCCAAAATTTGGTGGAGATGGTTAAAAACTCCAACAGTTGTTTGGGCGTAAATATGGAAACAAAAGTATGCCCCCCTCACACCAGAAAATCAACTTATTAGACACAATGCTTGACTACAGGGTTCCAACATTTGAAACACGGCTTGGCAAAACCAGGATCTGGTACAAAACCACACTTTCTGGGAAGTATGAAATGGAGAAAGTGCTATGTTCTGGCAGGACTCATGGTAGCACATCAAACCCCTAAGTGACCTGGAAGAGCTAAACCCCCTCAAACAAGCTCTAAACCAGGACACTTTTCTAAGGGTGAAAGACCTCTAGAAACCTGAGGAACAAAGACAGTAATGGCATCGATGGAAAACCTATAGTCAGGACTTGGGGGTCCCAGAGAACTTAAATCTGCAAGCCTGGAAACACTATGCTAGTCACTGGAAAATCCCCAACAGAGAAGGTCCGAACATCCTTAGATGGGGGCACTCCACAACTGACATTTTCTCAATCAAGGAAGCTTACTATCTCCAAGGCAACCACCAGAATCAGAACAAGGAAAACATATGGAACAAGGTCTAGAACCCCGCACTCTGGCCCAAGGTAGCCACCTTCCTATGGCTTGTTTCACACAACTGAGTCCTAACCTAGGACAACCTCAGAAAAAGAGGCTTTATTGGACCCTCTTTATGCATCTTATGTTTCCAGCAAGAGGAAACCAAAGAACATATTTTCAACGGATGTCACTTCAGCCAGAAGATTTGGGACCAAGGAGTTCAAATAATGTGTCGTTCCAATCAAAACAATAACAGAATCAATGACACAATTGACAACTGGGACTCGATCACCTACAACAACCCCCTACTGAACCACATCTGACAACTTCTACCAGGATTTATTCTTTGGAAAATCTAGAAAGAATGAAACAAAAGAATATTTCACTCCAAAGCCTCCATGCCAGACACAACTTGGGAAAAAATAGTTTCACTGATCAAGAAAACTGTCAGAAGCAAATCTTGGAAAGCAGAGGACCTAAATTGCAACCCAGAGGAGCAATGCATTCTCCAAAGATGGCTGCCTAACCTAATCAATCAACCAATGATAGAGAAGCCCAAACATCAGCATAGAAGCCCAATCTTCTGAACCCCTCCTCCAACAGATTTCATAAAGATAAACTTCGATGGGGCTTCCAAAGAAAATACGGGACCATCAGGCTTCCAAGCTACACTCAGAAACTCCAATGGAGAGATCCTCTATCTCGTCGCAGGTTTCCTAGGGGAAACAACAAATAATGTGGCAGAGCTAACAGGCCTATTGCGAGGTCTCCAGGCAACAACTTACACATATCATCACAAGCTCATCTTGGAGGGGGAGTCCCAAATTGTTATTCAACAAATCACCAAGATCCTTCATGGGGGTAATCCACTGAAAATCTCACCCAGTTGGTGTCTCTCCGGGCTGCTAGAGGATTTTGGAAGCCTCCTTAGAACCAACCTCAACAGCACACCCTCCCATGTGAAAAGAAAAGCAAACAGGGTAGCAGACTACTTAGCAAACGAAGGAGAAGCAATGGAGACCGAACACTTCTGTTGGGAGGCCCACACCTCTGAAGACTCAGATATCTTAGATTGGTGTCAAACCTTAGCCAACAGGGATCTCCAACCCCCGAATGGGGTGCCACCTCGCGAAGATAGGACACGTGGAAATACGTCGGGTTGTGCCATAAATATTAGCCACTGGCCACCATCCCTTCACCATTAAAATGGGAACGAGCCCATGCAGCCATTACCAGTGGACAAGGCCTCTCGAGCGAGCAAATAGGATGGCTCACTAGCGCACTAAGAGTTCAGCCTTAATGGCTAAGGATGTCACCGTCATCCTCATTCTTATCAATTTCCTCGACAAATATGACAGGCATTCGAATTTTGCAGAGTCGAACGTAGAGCTACCAGAGAACTGGAGTAGGGATAACCTTCCACTTGGAATTTCGGCCATACCTAGGCTCCTCCACATGCCTAGAGCACGAGGAAGGCCTCGAAGAGGCACAACGTGGTATGCCTTTGAATCACGTAGGAAAAGGCAAAATAAATTTGAAAAGGTGTTGGCTTTGGCGTCCACTTGGAGAACCAGGAAGCTTGGGAGACCTAGAATGCCTCCTATGGCGTACGTGGAGGAGATTACTTTGGACAAACCCATTCAGAACTATCCAGAACATTGCCCTTTTAAAATCGTGGATAATTGGAATCCCCACACCTATTTCGGCAACGAAGCCAAGACTTCGGCTATAGAAATCTCGCATGACCACAGAGCAAATCATCCGGCAGAGGAATTCACCACCTGCTATGTTGAGGAAGAAGTATCGTGCAGTGCAGATGCAAAGGCCAACCCATCTAGAGGTGCACCTCCTGAGGAAGCAACACAGCCAGACAAGCAGCAGGCACACCAAGTCAGCAATGCAAATGAAGGCAAGGGAGAAAAATATGCACAGTGGCCATTTCCCATCGCCTTTGTTCAAGAAAAATGGTAGGACCAGCCTCCATTCATCAACCCGGGGTACCTTAAATTAATCTTCGAAACACAAAGTATGGTTGATGATCAGATCTTTAGGACCATTCAAATCAACCAACGCCTTGACATGTTGTACACTGCACACTCCAGGATTCCCCCGAGAAGACAATGCCCTACATGCGCGCAGGCTTATGCAATTCCTGAGGATGGAGAAAGCATGATGAAGAGGAAGAGACGATTGGTTAAAAGGTCTTGTGATGTCCATAGTTAATGGTCTCTTTTTGTTTCAGAACAAAGCTTTAGCTCAGTTAGATTATAGCAATGTTGTAAGTAGGATGTTAGAGAACAGACTGAATCTAATGGCTATGCGTCCTGGTTTCCTTTGGGCAGGACGACACTCTGATAATTTTTGTTTGTTTGAGCACAACTGGAATAGAATGTCCAGCTATCTCGGTTTCCTTTTTTAGGCGGTTCAGTTGCCATTTCAACAAGACTCTGTAACTCTGCGAATCTAATATAAACATGATCCTCCTCTTTTACTTACAAAAAAAAAAGTTATCAAAATCTAGAATGTACTTTCAATGAAAAAATAAAAATTTTGGAATGTACACATGTGCCAAGTATGTTCAAAAACAACGTAATGATATTCCATCTTTAATTATTCGTTCATGATCAACTTTGGACATTTTCCATTTTCTGACTTTTTTATTTTTATTTTTATTGA
>JASDQU010515149.1:10584-31238 GCA_032191745.1 Picea mariana | reverse complement strand
CAACAGACATTATGATTCAGTGAAATGAAATATCTATATCTCTAAAAATGCACAATGAAAAATTTAGAAAAAAATATATTCATAATCCTTAAATTGTTCTTTGCAAAAGGGTATTTTTAGATTTTACTTTTAAGTAAAAATTAAGATAGATACAAGGTGGAGGAAAACATGTGTTCAAAATCTGCAACGTTTTTAGCTTGGTCAACTTCAAAAAATTCTAGAAATTATAATATTCATCTGTTAGATTCAAAATTATAGTCATAATAGTCATAATAAAACAGAGTCTTTGTAGATTGTTGCAATATATTTCGTTTGTTAAAAACATAAGTTTAATAATAGATACATTGTTGGAGGAAAAAATAACTCATTATCATTCCTTTCATGTTTAAGGAACATACTGTTCAACAATTGTCAAATTGACATATCAAATTTAAAGTGAAATTCTAAATAAAAAAAATATTTGTCACACTACCAAAATATTTGTCATACTACCAACCTTCCTAACCTCTTAATTCAACAAAGCCATAGTGATCTTGGAAAACTTCTCTTAATGCTTTTAGAATCATCATGATCAACAACAACTTTAAAATATCTTATATGAATATGAAACCTAACTAAAAGTTAAACATTTTATGAAACACTTTACCTAAAATTTGATATTTTAAATGTAGTTACCAAATATAAAATCTATATTAATATAATAATCAACATAGTAATCAAATCTCTCTACATTTAAATCTTTAGTTTTTTCAAAAATTTTACACTTCAAAAAAATGTATTTATTGATCTAGGATTAAGATAGATCTATGTTAATTTAATACATTAATATTAAAAATATTAATATTATTAAATATATATATATATATATATATATATATATATATATAAATTAAATTATAATTATTTTTTTATAATTTATATTATTTAAAAAAATATTATTATTATTTTTAATGTATAATCCAAATTATTATTATTACTATTTAAAAATATATATATTATTATTATTTTAGAGTAATGTATCGAGATATTTTAGCATAATGAAGCGTCATGCTGATTACATGTATAAGTGGGCTGTGAACCAAGAATCAAATAAAAACAAGAAAACTAATTCATGACTTCCACATTGTATGTACCCCTCTGATAGTGTGCCAACTCTGTTATTGATTGACTTCTGAACAAAGGCGTATTCATTGGAACAATCTCTTCAATGCTATTGAGCGCAGTACTAAGAAAATATATATATATATATATGGTAAATTCCAAAAGAGAAGGCCATAAGGTTGAAGAAAGTAGTATATTCATGTTTGTGAATATGAATAGGAAAATGACAGGAGAAAGAACAGCGGCCTATGGGTAAACCGGACCTTCCAATGGAGTTACGATGTCTTTATTTAGCAGACGTGATATGGGCAGAAGGTTCAGGGATGGTAGTTGACATTCATTCATATGTGTACGTCACAATAAAAGCCCTTGTTGGACTACGTGCTCTCCACATGATGCTTCCTTCCATTTCGCCTCTCTCAATTTTCAACTTGCTTTCGCATTTATGTAGTGCCTCAGGTGAGCCATCACGAGATTTTATTTCAGTGCCCCGTGGCTTCGTAATTCACCGCACAAACCTACTGGCCATGTAAACGACGACGTGGTTCTGCGTAGATTACACGCTCGACCCCAAGTTCCCATAGTCGATCTATTTATACGAGTTTTGGGCTATTCCGTCTGCACTGTGGTGATTACCTGATTGTGTATTGGAGAGTGAAGTCATGGCTCCCGCCAGAGTGCAGGCCGTCTCTTTAAGTGGTTTCCAATCGATTCCTTCCGAGTTCGTTCGGCCTGTTTACGAGAGACCCGCTCTCGAAACATTTCACGAATTCGACATACCAGTCATAGACTTGTCTTCTTTACAAGTGGATGATCTTCRTGAGAAAACGCTGACAGAAATTGGAAGAGCCAGCCAGGAATTGGGGATTTTCCAGGTGGTAAACCATGGAATATCTGACGAACTCGTTGAACGCTTGCAGGCTGCTGGCAGAGAGTTTTTCGATCTCCCGCAAGATGAAAAGGAGGTGTACGCCAATCTTGAAGGTGTTCCAGATGACCGTTTTGAGGGTTATGGTACCCAGCTGAAATGCACCAGTGATGGGAGGCAGGGTTGGTCTGATTTCTATTTTCATATGGTGTGGCCTCCTTCTGTCATAGATTTCAACAAATGGCCCAAACACCCTTCCTTTTACAGGTATTACGCCCTTGCTTTTATATGTAGCATTTCATGATAGACTTTTGTTTATGATCCATATAAGTATAACACATTGCATTTTGAAGTGCAGAGAGGTGACTGAGCAATATGGAAGAGAAGTCTTGGGAGTGGTAGATAAGCTGCTGTCGGCCTTTTCAATAAATCTTGGGTTAGAGGAATCCACAGTGAGAAACGCTCTGGGAGGTGAGAATATGGAAATGGAGTTGAAGATAAACTACTACCCAGCGTGCCCTCAACCGGAGATGGCGCTGGGAGTACTACCTCATACGGACATGTCTGCTTTAACAGTCCTGAAGCCGAACGATGTGCCAGGACTTCAAATATTTAAGAACAATGAGTGGGTGACTGCCAAGTACGTTCCCAACACGCTTATCATCCACATCGGCGACCAACTGCAGGTAACTAGTTCGAATCTTGTAGCGGAGTTGAGTACCAAAGTGCAATATGATAAACTTGATTAAGTAATGTTATTGTATGCAGACGTTGAGCAACGGCAGGTACAAGAGCGTATTGCACAGGACGTTGGTGAACAAGGATAAAGTGAGGATGTCGTGGCCTGTCTTCTGCATTCCTCCTCTTGATTTCGTTGTAGCTCCACTCAAACAGTTGATCGATGAAAAGAATCCGGCGATGTTCGATGGCATGAGCTACAGAGAATTCAAGCAACGCAAGAAAACGAAGGCAAAGAAGCAATCATCTTAGAGCCTACGGTTAACCTTCTTATGGCAACTTCGACGTGGCTTTCTTAGTGTAGTTGGTTTTGAGTGGTTCTTTATGTCTTTCTCTGTTTCCGTAGCTGTAAGGTGTCTTTTCTCTGATTCCGTAACTGTAAAGCGTCTGTCCGTATCTCCGGCTTGCTTGCCGTGCAAGTCGTTATTTATTTAAGATATGAATAAAAGAAAAATAAAAATAGAATATTATTTAATATCATTATTGCATTTGTCGTGTTGTCATGGATCAGTGTTAAATGGTAAAGAAACAAGGGTAACGCCTCAAAAACAATACCCGAAGTTAAATAACTAGTTTGAATTTTGTTTTTTTCTAAAAATAAGAAATATACTATATACAAGATCTTTAAAACACATCAATGTTTTATTATAATGCTCATAAAAAGTTTGGTGTACTGGCATCATATGGGATGCAACACTATTTAAAAAATATACTTCAAATCTATTGAAGTTTATTTCAATATTCTTATAAGATTAAAAATTAAAAAAAATTAATTGAATTTATGATATTGTATATTTGATTCGAGTTATCACAACACTATTTAAAAAATATACTTCAAATTTAATGAAGTTTTTTTCAATATTTTTATAAGATTAAAAATTAAAAAAAAATTAATTGAATTTATGATATTGTATATTTAATCCTAGTTAAGAAAGATTAAGATAGTTAAAAAACATATTAATTTAATTTTATTATAAAATTAAAATCATTATTATCCTTATTTCCAAATATCTCTAGCCAAATTATTAATGTTATTTCCAAATCTGCATGAGAGATTAATGTTATTTCCCAAATCTGCATGAGAGGAACTAAGCTCTCGGGTATCACTTGTTATACATTACATTTTTTTAAGATTATTTGGCCTCCATCATTTCAGAATAATAAATTTTATATTTTAAGTTGTTAAACAAAAGTTTTCACAATAATAATTCTAAATAAATTTTTAATATTATTATTATATTGTTTGTAAAAAAAATGGTATACCTCAAGAGATACAACACTAATACAAAAATACACTTCAAATATGATTTAAATTTTTTTATTGTTTTTTTTTTTTCAAAATTTATATACTAAAATATTTTACTTTTAATACTACATATTGAATTAATTTTTAATAATATTTATGATAATTATATATAGCACTAAAATTCTTTATCTTATATATTGTTTTATAATCTATAAAAAAAAAAAAATATTAAAAATATAATTAAATATCATAATTCAATATAATTAAAACTTTTAAATCACATCATTATATATAATTTTGAAATTTCTTAATAATATTTAAAATAATTATATACATTAAATTTTTTTAATAATATTTAAAATAATTATATACATTGAAATTTCTTAATAATATTTAAAATAATTATATACAGCATTAAAATTTATTATCTTATATATTGTTTTATAAAATATAAAAAAATATAATTTAACTTTTAATAATATAATTAAATATCATAACTCAATATTAATAAAACCCTTAAATAACATCAATACTTTAATTAAAGGTTTGGTGTATCGCATCTCGTATGGAATACGACAATATTCCAAAAATACGCTTAAAATATGATTAAAGTTTTTAGTTGATTTTCCACTTTTCAAATTTGATATACTTTATCCTAATTTGCTAAAGATGAACACAACAAATCAACGATGCGTGTATAAGAGCACCCAATTTAGTTAGGTAGTGACAAGTTCATCTTCCTTATATATTTGATTGACATTTTTTCCTAGAAAATCCATAATCACATGACAAAATATTTGAGGGATTAGAATATAGTTTGTTATAATTTATAATTTAAAAGGTTTGTTTCTCAAAATATTTGATAAAATCTTGTTAATTAAGATTAATAATAATAATAATAATCTATTTTTAAGGTCACGGCTAAGCCAGCACACCAAATTGGTGTATGAGACCTCCTTGTTTGTGGGACAAGGGACCCCCTCTGCTCAACGATTTGACTAGTAAAGTCTACGAAGGTATACATACCTTACCCCCCTTTGCATTTGAAAATATGGATGATTGAAAGGTTAAATTGTTATTTTAATCACCTAAGTTGAAATCTTATTTGTGACATATTTGTTTGTCAAGAGCCATTTGTTGATTAGTTCTACCAAGGTATCAATAATCTCACTCTTGCTTGTGTGTTGAAGTGTAGGACAAGATGAAGTTGCTTTCAACTTTTTACTAAACCATTAGTGTAAGGATTTTGTGTATTAGCATGATCACTGCAAATTTATGAACAACTCCTTTTTGTTCTTGATTTCTAAATAACCCCATTTGAAGGCCTCTTAAAAATTGGATAAATATCAAACACCATTTGGAAATGTATCATGTTTCAAGAATAATCTTCTCAAAGTGTTCACAAGAAATTAATATTTGTCTCAAAAAAAGTGATATCAATGTGCTTGTTGAATTTTTCGTTTTACATGTTTAATGTTAGAATTAATGCTTACTTTTGTAGAGATTTGTTTGGATTTGTTAGATTTAGTTTGTTGTGAGAGACCTTCTCCAACTATCAGATCTTGTTTATTTATGTGTGGTTGAGAGATTTCCTCATGAATTTGTTATAATGTTAAGAAATTTTCTTGTATAAATATGTGTTTGATTAACTAATAAAATATACATAGAATTATTTTGTGCATGTTGATTCTCTAATTTGGTATCAGAGCTCTGAGTGCAACTCCTTCATGGAAGTGCCCAGGAATGTGTGAGAATATATTATTTGTTGAGTGATGTGTTTGTTTGAGTATGTGTTGTGTGTTATTTAAACAAGAATAGAGTGGACAAAGCTATTATTCCAAAGTACCTCCAACAACCAAAATTTCAAGAAAAATGACCATTTCAAAAAGACATATCATCTCGACTAGTTCAACAATTGGAAGCTATTGGGGAGTATTTAGACGAGTTTAGAGAGACCAGTTGACTGATTCAACATAGTTTAACTGCCATGAGAAGTTGTTCAACCAACTGTAGCATGCATGCTTGTTTGAGGGAGGAGAACAAATGTAAAATATGGTGCAGATCTGACATGTGTAATGGATGATTGAGATTGGATGCATATTTTTGCATACTGAAATTAGATTTCTTGAGGTGAACTTGATACGAGGGAGTTACATGAATCCCTAAGGTATTTTTAATTCCAAAAGTTTATTGTTTGCAAAGGTGGGCCTGTAAAGCTTCTTTGTATATGCAACTCATTTTTTCGTAAGAAATTATGATTTTTATATCCAAGATCTTGTTGAAACGAAAAATGTTTTCTCCAATAAATGCAACAAGAATCTCATTTGGATGGCCGGTTGCAAATGAAAACCTATGTGATGCGCCTGGATCTGTAGAAGACATCAAGTTGTTCACCGTTGCAGTTAAAAGGTGGTGATTTAATATATTTAATCTCTTTTGGATCTAAGAATGGATTGAAAGGGAAATGTGAGGGGGCTAGAAATCTTTGATTCAAACAAGGCCGAGATGGAAATGAAGAAAAAAAAATGAGTGCTAATGGAGCTTGGATTTCAATCCTAATGAATATATCATGTGAAAATGATTTTTTAGTTGTTGTTTTTCATTCAATTCAAAAGTGTGCATTGTTTAATCTAGAAGTTTTCTTTATTTTTAATGAAGAACCAATTATAGAACATAGTAACATAATATAAGTTGGTGGTTCTTGACGTAATGACTGAGTGAGAGAGATAGAGTGAGAACTTGCAAATCTGATGTAATCTCCATGATCTGAATAATAAGATAACCAATGCCTATGCTTGGTGGAAGTAGCCCAACATTTGGGTGAACCACTTGAAATCCCTATGTTCTTATTTGTATGATTGTTTATTATCATATGTGAATTGTGTTTTCAGCATTGACAATTCTAACAAGTGGTATCAGAGCTAGTTGGATGCAGGGCTAGAATTTGACGTTTCATAGGATGTTTTTTTCATTTTAAGACGTATTTGACAGGTAGATACTAAATCTACACCTACAGGACTTGAGAGGTTCGTTCCAAGAGTAAGTGAAACAAAAAATGAAATTTGATGTTGCCCATTGTTTTCCCCTTAGATTGCAAGCTATGAAAGGTAGGTTTGAAATGTTATTTCTCTTTTATTTTAAGAGATGTATCTTATTTTTATATTTTTTTTCATTAAGAGGTTATATTGATACTCATGAATGTGTTTGAAAATTAAAATGACAGGCACAAAAAATAAAAGACCGTCATCAAATTTTCACTTGACAGGTAAGATAAATTTGAAATTCGGCTTGGTTGGATGAGAAGAACTTCAAATTTCGAAGGAAAAACAACATCTGTGTGAGGTGCGTCAATTTCTACATCGTCATAGGTCCCTCCTCTAGAAGCCTGCAACGTCCTCATAGCACTTCAAGTGTTGCCTGAGGTGCATACTCTCCGCACTCTAGGTATATCGTGAGGTTTGACTACTCCCTTTAGTACAAAATTCACGATCTCCTTTCAAAATTCGCATATTGTATGTATATTCTATCTCCTTTGACTTTTGAAAAGATTAAAAGATTTTTTATAGGTGACTTGTCACGTGGGTGAATAAAGTAAAAAGCTTTATGGAGTAAAAGGATTAAGGTAAAAGGTAAAAGGGTGGAGGAATTAAAGTAAAAGAGGTTTTTTATTTATTAAAGTGTTTTAATTAAAAGGTGATTTTTTTAGTAAAAGGTTTTTTATTAAACTTTGTGAAGTTATTTCTCCACATCATTTTTTTTAAAGCCTTGGTTATTATAAGTAGTGATTAGGAGATTTTTTGTGCTAATGACTAAGATGTTGAGTTCGAAGTTTGAAGTTGAAAAGTTCAATGGTAAAAGAAACTTTGAACTTTGGAAGCTCAAGATGTGGGATTTACTGGTGTAACAAGGATTGCAAAAAGCATTGGCAGGCATGTCAAAAAAACCAACAACCATGACATAATGGGAATGGGAAGATCTTGATTCGAAAGCTCTTAGTACCATTCGTTTTCGTCTAGCGGATGAGGTTTTGTTTAATATCATAGGAGAGGATACAACATCAGGCTTATGGAGCAAGTTGGAAAGTCTATATGTGGCGAATTCCTTGATAAGCAGAATCTACTTGAAGAGACAGTTGTACAGTTTGCAGATGAAAGAAGGTACAAAATTTGCTGACCATTTAAATACCTTCAATACCCTTATAGTTCAATTGACTAGTATGGAATTCAAAGTTGAAGATAAGGCTATTACACTATTGTGTTTGTTGTTTGAGTCTTGGGATAATCTAGTCACCTCTATTAGCTTTAGCTCAATAGATGTTTTAGATTATGAATCTATTGTGGGAGCTTTGTTGGCTGAGGAGATGAGGAGAAAATCTAGTCAAGAAACCTCAACTTCAGAAGCGATGATGGTCAGAGGTTGAACTAAAGAGAAAAATAAGAGAAGTTTTTCTCGATCTGAGTCAAGACACAGAAAGGGTAAAGCAAAATGTTGGTATTGTGGCAAAATAGGACATCTCAAGAAAGATTGTTGGAAAAGAAAGGAATTTGAGGAAAACTCTACAAAGGAAGCAAATTTGGTTGTAACAAATTCAAGTATGACTGATCAAGTTTTATCTGTTTCTAGTAATTTATAATATCAAGAAGAATGGCAGTTAGATTCAGGTGTCTCCCACCACATGTACTCACATAGAAGTTGGTTCATTTCTTACCAATCTGTTGATGAGGGTGTAGTGTTTATGGGAAATGGTATTCCCTGTAAAGTTGTTGGGGTTGGCAGTATTAGAATCGAGATGTTTGATGGTATTGTTAGGGAATTAATGGATGTTAGATATGTACCTGAGCTTAAATCAAATTTGATTTCATTGGGAGTGTTGGATACTTGTGGATATAAGTATACATGTCAAGGTGGAGCACTCACATTGTCGAAAGGTAGTTTAGTAGTGATGAAGGAAACAAAGGTTGATAACCTTTATAAGTTGGAAGGGAGTACTGAAGTAACATCTGAAGTGACAGATGTATCTTCTTGTTTATGGCAAAATCATCAAGTTCATAAGAACAAGAAAGAGTTGTAGGTACTGGTAAGCGGTAAATCATTTCTAGACTTAAAATCTTTGTTTCTGAATTCCTGCTTGTTTTATATCTCTGCAAGTTATGATGGTGGTATAAAGGGATGTTGTATGTGGGATCCTACTTCTCACAAGGTCATCATTGACAGAGATATATTATGTATGGAACAACCAAAAGGGTTGATTCAAGATCTCAACGGTAAATTTGTTTGCATGCTAGATAATTCATTGTATGGCCTATTGGTACCCAGGCAAATATACAAGAGGTTTGAATCCTTCATAGTGAGTCAGAATTATTCAAATGGTAGGAATGACTATACAATTTATAGTACATTCACATTCTTGATGTTATTTGCTGATTATATGCTCGATGCAAGCCAAAGCGTGGATAAAATCAGTAAGAAAATGACTCAAGTGGACAAGACAATTCAAATGAGGGATCAAGGAGCAGAAAAACAAATTGTGGGCATGGAAGTACATAGAGATGGTAATGGTAAGTTGTGGTTGGAGTTCAGTATGAACATCGTAAAACTAGTTTTTATCCATGTTGCTTTCCATTATAAGTTTTCTTCAAGCATAGGGCATATCTATAAAGAAGAAAAGGTTATATCTCGTGTAAGTTCAGTAGGAGGTTTGTTGTATGTAATGAAATGGTTAAGATCATATGTTTCACATGCTAATGATGTTGTCTGATATGTGACAGATTCATGGGCTGCAGTGAAATGGGTGCTTTAGCGTTTGAGAATAAAAAACGTCACCTATAATGGTTACACTGAGATGGTCTATGATAATTGTAATGTATATTTTACAGGTGTTTTGGATAGGAGGAGATATAACACTAAATATGTCTCACAACACAGTTGTGGAAAACATGTTGGAGGTGGAGTGACCCCTCAGGAAATCCAAACTCGTGCAAGTCACACAGGTGAGATCATGAAACTAGTTTTATTAGAGAAGATGCAGTGATGCTTGGCTTCTCTTGGCTTGTAGAAAAGGTGATGAACAAAAGGAAGGAGCAAGGTATCAGGTTAATTGTTGTCAAGGTGGAGATTATTGGGATTTGGTGACAACGAATTCCTCTAATGATGGATTTGGATCCTATTATTCTACGTTGGTTGCAATTAAATAGATCAAGTTAGAATATCGATAGGGATTGCATTTAATAATCAGTTTCTTGTGTGAATGTATAAATTCATGTAAGCTCGTAGAGGCAAAATGACTGAGTGAGAGAGATAGAGTGAGAACTTGCAAATCTGATGTAATCTCCATGATCTGAATAATAAGACAACTGATGCCTATGCTTGGTAGACGTAGCCCAACGTTTGGGTGAACCACGTGAAATCCCTGTGTTCTTATTTGTATGATTGTTAATTATCATATGTGAATTGTGTTTTCCGCATTAACAATTTTAACAGTTCACAGCTTGTGGTTCTTGGAAGATGCAGTGACCCAACAACAATGGTTGCATGTTATCTTTGTGTGTTTGAGGAATATAGAGGTAGACTGTGTATTTCAATTGATGGAAGTATGCCAATAGGATGATTCAGTATTGAGACTATTTTTGGGGGTAGTCAAGAATCGTGGGTCCTACAAATGCATCATTATGGTCAAAAGTAATTGCATCTTAAATGGATCGAATGGTAGCTCGAAGTTGATGGTTGAGAAAGAGCGTAGTCTATGATATTTCCAAGATTTAGTTAGTTGTGAGAGATCTTCTCCAATTATTATATCCTATTTATGTGTGTGTGGTTGAGAGATTTCCTCACGAGTTTGCTATGTTGTTGATGAAAACTTCCTGTATAAATATGTGTTTGATTGATTAATAAAATATACATAGAATTATTTTGTGCATGTTGATTCTCTAATTTTTAACTTGCACATTATATTGGAATGTATATATAAACAAAACTGTACAAACAAATATCGTTCTTTTCTTTTTTTTCATATTTTTAATATAACAACCATTAATTATATTAGTCTTTCAACAAGGTGCCCACTAGATAACCATCTAACTCCGTGAATTTGAAGAAAATAAAGAGTTTTAAGCTCCAACATTTCTTGTACTACCACAAGGTCATTATTTCTTTTAATTGAATGTTCCATCCATGAATATATTTTTTTGTCAATTTATTAACAAAAAAATAAGTTAAGGAATTATATTTTTGAATCCTTTGGTGTTAACAAAAAAAAAGTTAAGGAAATACCTTTTTGAAACCTTTGGTGTTCCCAGTGCATCTCAATGAACAATGCAATGAACATATATAATATTTCTTCAATAAAGTGACAAATCCATTTTCATTCAAAATCATTCTCGAAGCACCATCTATAGAAACAACTGCCAATTTTTTTATTTGGTATCACCCTTTTAGCTTGGACTACCACATTGATTGTTTTTCCTTTACCATGAGATACATTCATCAGTGTCACAATTTGTGAAATAAGTTCTCCTAAACCCTTTGAATTTAAAAGTTTTTCATAATACTAAGATGTTTTTTCCATTTTCCAAACTATGGTAAGTGCTTGCATCCCACATAGAAGAGATAGAAAAGACTCTAATATTTATTTTCATAAATACCAAGATGCTTTTCCAAGCTATGTAAGTTCTTTCATCCAACATAAAAGAGACAAAAATGACTCTGATATTTATTATGTCCCTGCCATAGCAGGGACATTATGTTTTAGGGCATTTTCATTATTTGGGTGCACAATTTCCAAGGCGTGAAAAGAGGGTTTAACCTAAATATTTTTAGTCTGATGTTTGCATTGGTAGGGGAGCCAGGGGTGGCACCATTAATGATTATCCACTGCAGGCTATGCTCACCACACAGTAGTCGATGTGCAGTCATTACCTACTACTACTGCCACCTGCTTTATCATCTTCCCCCACCACTACTGTAATACCCCAAGAACGAGCCCCAGTTATATCTATGTATTGTAAACATGTTTCGTAGGCTGGTGAGCCGAGCAATTGTAAGATGGTAAGATTTTGTGCAAATAGGCCGGAGAGCCTAGGTGTTAAAGGCCAAGAGCCTAATTTTGTATATGTAACTATGCAAATCATTAATAAAATATAAACATCGCTACATGTAGATCGACCACGAAGAAAGAGTGATGGGGGACTAAGCTTCCACAAGGTTGGTTAAGGGAGGATACTAAGTGTGTGGGCCTAGGCGCTAAGCTAGGGGGATTACCTCTAAAGGGGATAATAATTTATTATTATCTCCTAAAGGCTAAGGTGGACATGTTGAGTGTTGTCCTAAGTTCTTGTAAAGGGAACCTGTGCTAAGTGGAACTCATGCGGCTCCAAGAAGACAAGTGTCAACCCGAGTGCATGTAGTTAAAACTAATGAGTCAGTTGTGTTGGGGGTCGTTCTGTCATTCTATCATCCTCCACCTGAGTTCGTTGGGATGCCCATCTGAACTCGTTGTGCCTCTACATTTTCATTTTCTTACCCATGCACAGGGAAGGAAACCCTCACGGGAAGGTTGTTCATTCGGCCATCCTCCCATCCTCTGTCTGAACTTGAGACCTCCATCATCGACCTATGTGTTTTGATTCCTTGTCACATACCCTGAAACTAGTGGAAAAATCGTGGACTGAGCCATTTCTCCTATGAAGTCTAAGCACCCTGTAAATCTCTAAATCGTGTTGTGTCTTAGTGTGGACTGTTTCTGTTTTTGGATATCCATACCCAAATTCCTGTTGTTGCTGTCACTGTGAGTTAACCGAATTGCTATTGTTATTGTTGTTATCCTCACCTTGTGGGAATTGAGTTGAAACCAGTTGAAGAAGCGGGTTGTCAGGCCCATGGTACAAGAGGCAGGTTGTTGGGCTTGTGAGAAGCTCTCTCCAAGTGAGAGAGTTTGTTGGGAAGTGGTTTTCTCCCAGAGAAAGTCCAGCACTAGCTACAGAGCTCTGAGAATTCCTGATCCATCATGTTGCTAAGACCCTGAGAGGGAGGTGAAGCAACTGATGGACTATGTGATAGTGAAGGTGTATACTCCCGGGTGGAACATGCATGTGGGGAATGAGAGTCCGTGAGTAGTGGGCGTAAGAAGGCTCTTGGAGAGAATCCTTTCAGTTGCACTATCTAGTTTCCTATAACCTCAGGCTAGTCTAGGAATCCCTTGCCCTGGGTGGAGCTTAGTCCCAGCTTGGGGGTGACCCACTGCTGAGCGTGATGAGTAGCATGGTCTATGGCTGGGAGGTTAGTGGAAGGTCTGCACGTAGTTGGTGGTGTTACTCCAATTGAAAAGATAAGTATCAGTCTATGCTTAATTTGTATGTTATACATGTCTGTGATTCTTGAATGTTATCATGTATTTCATTGCGTATATGAACTACTATTAATTCCATTGATTCTGCATGGTAGCAGTAATTATGTGATTAAGTGTTTTAATTCGATTAAAATTCATATATTATATAAGTGTATATTTCGTAGTGGTAGCATTACCTAATCTCTGTGTTGGCCAAGGATGCTATAGTTTGGTATCGCAGTTAATTCAAAGTTGAGTAGTGGCATTGCCTAGGCCGATTGATGGTTGGGGATGTGACAAATTGGTATTAGAGCCAAGGTTTTTAACATTGAGCCTCGATGGGCCATGTTAGTGGAAAATGAAGCAAAAGTTTTGAAAGAATTGTTGTCGAAGTAGAGAAAATTCGAGTTCAGAGCCAAGGTTTTAACGTCGAACCTGGATGGGCTGGATAAGTGGTCATTGGACTAAATGTTTTAGGTGGAAATTTTGTCTGGAGGAACCGATTTCTAACCTCAAAACCTTCCTGAGTGCCAAGAAGTCACCTTGGCCATGTTACGAAGCTCAGGGGGACTAGCGGTGTCATAAAACCATGACATAAGTGGTATTGGGCCGCAAAGTAATGTGGACCTTAGGATCTGTTCGAGAGAAGGAAAATCCTTCACGATCTTCAGATCCGGTAATGTTGCGAGGAAATTAGCCATGAATTCCTTTAGAAATCCGCATAGTAACAAAGTTTGTTCTGGGTCGCAGGATTTTTTCTGAAGGAAGGGAAATCCTTTACTACCGTGAGATCTGGGGAAGGTGCAGAGGAGTTCACCCGAAGAAAAATGCTCTGGGTAAAAGCGAGCGTAGAGGAGTTGAAACTCTCGAAGTCTGAAACTCCGAAGTGACATGACATGGTGATGTCAGTTGGTTTGACATGGACACATGGGTTTTGTGCCACATATAAGTGGGTTCTAAACTGTGGAATATTGAAATGGCATTTGGAACGAGATACATGTCACCCATCTGAATGGGCCACGTATCAGCTGCTAGTATTTTTCCATGTGGCTTTCTGTATGAGCATGGCTAGTGGGGTCGAGGTTACGTAACATGGTTAAAGGTCGGAGGACCCAAATTGGCGTTGGTCACAATACATCAAGATCGATGACCAGGAGGCATTGCGGGGACCCAAGTTGCATGAGAGTTAATTCTCCAAGGCAGTCCCGCAATCCAAACCATGGTTTCACCTAAGGGTTACATGTCAGCGTCAGAAGAATTGCGGGATGAAAGGCGGGTTGCTCCAAACCACTGGTGCATACCGCCACAATTGGAAAATGTTAAGTGATGTGACGTAATGACATCACCAAAAGTGATTGGGAATGTTCGGAGATTAACAGTTTGGATGTGCGGATGCGAGATCCTCCGAAGCTCTGGAGTCCCAAAGACTTAAAGACCCAGAACTCAGACACCTGCGGTTCCATAGTAAGTGTAAGCCATCAAATGTTAGGTAGACGTGGACTAATGATCTGCCCTACTTCACGAGTTGAGTAATCTAGAACTCTGAAATATTGTAGTGTGGTGCTTTGAAATCTTCTGAAGCCGAAGGCCCAAGTAAACACCTAGTGATCTAGCACTTGGTCATGGCTCGTGATCACATGAATTGGGGACTAAGAGAAAGGGGCTAGTGCCCGAAAATTATTACAAAGCAAAGAATAGCGTGGAAAGAAAATTAAATCTAAACGTTTTCTTAAATCAGATTGGTTTGAATGCGTAAACTGGTGAAGTATTGAATACGTTTCAATTGTTTCTCTTCTTTGATTTTTCGAGTGCTAACAATGCACATTGCCCGTAAGGAGTGCATTGACAGAGGTAAGTTAACCTTAGAGAAGATCAGGAGATATATCGTTGAACCTTCATTAGCAGAGATGCAAGGAGTGCACAGGAAGAACTCTGTGTTGACTTCAGAGAGAGATAGAGTCACTGAGAACTCTGTAGGGCTCTACCAGGCGGGCATCGAGCGAGTGCAAGTGTGCACAGAGAGAACTCTTTGTTGAGTTCAAGGAGAAGAGTATCAGAAGAATATACTCACAGACTTGTTGAACACTCTGTAGAAAACAATCAGCAAAGTGTCCTTTGAGCAGAAGGTTGTTCATTCGGCCATTCTCCCATCACGGGAAGGAAACCCTCACAGGAAGGTTGTTCATTCGGCCATTCTCCCATCCTCTGTCTGAACTCGAGACCTCCATCATCGACCTATGTGTTTTGATTCCTTGTCACATACCCTGAAACTAGTGGAAAACTCGTGGACTGAGCCATTTCTCCTGTGAAGTCTAAGCACCCTGTAAATGTCTAAATCGCATTGTGTCTTAGTGTGGACTGTTTCTGTTTTTGGATATCCATACCCAAATTCCTACTGTTGCTGTCACTGTGAGTTAACCGAATTGCTATTGTTATTGTTGTTATCCTCACCTTGTGGGAATTGAGTTGAAACTGGTTGAAGAAGCGGGTTGTCAGGCCCATGGTACAAGAGGCAGGTTGTTGGGCCTGTGAGAAGCTCTCTCCAAGTGAGAGAGTTTGTTGGGAAGTGGTTTTCTCCCAGAGAAAGTCCAGCACCAGCTATAGAGCTCTAAGAATTCCTAATCCATCATGTTGCCGAGACCCTGAGAGGGAGGTGAAGCAACTGATGGACTATGTGACAGTGAAGGTGTATACTCCCGGGTGGAACATGCATGTGGGGAATGAGAGTTCGTGATTAGTGGGCGTAAGAAGGCTCTTGGAGAGAATCCTTTTAGTTGCACTATCTAGTTTCCTGTAACCTCATACTAGTCTAGGAATCCCTTGCCCTGGGTGGAGCTTAGTCCCAGCTCGGGGGTGACCCACTGCTGAGCGTGATGAGTAGCGTGGTCTATGGCTGGGAGGTTAGTGGAAGGTCTGCACGTAGTTGGTGATGTTACTCCAATTGAAAAGATAAGTATCAGTCTATGCTTAATTTATATGTTATACATGTCTGTGATGCTTGAATGTTATCATGTATTTCAATGCGTATATGAACTAGTATTAATTCCATTGATTCTGTATGGTAGCAGTAATTCTGTGATTAAGTGTTTTAATTCGATTAAAATTCATATATTATATAAGTGTATATTTCGTAGTGGTAGCATTACCTAGTCTCTTTGTTGGCCGGGGATGCTACAGTTTGGTATCGCAGCTAAGTCAAAGTTGAGTAGTGGCATTGCCTAGGCCGATTGATGGTTGGGGATGTGACAAAACTGTATCAGAGCCAAGGTTTTCAACATTGAGCCTCGATGGGCCATGTTAGTGGAAAATGAAGCAAAAGTTTTGAAAGAATTGTTGTCGAAGTAGAGAAAATTCGAGTTCAGAGCCAAGGTTTTAACATCGAACCTGGATGGGCTAGATAAGTGGTCATTGGACCAAATGTTTTAGGTGGAAATTTTGTCTGGAGGAACCGATTTCTAACCTCAAAACCTTCCTGAGTGCCAAGAAGTCACCTTGGCCATGTTACGAAGCTCAGGGGGACTAGTGATGTCATAAAACCATGACATAAGTGGTATTGGGCTGCAGAGTAATGTGGACCTTAGGATCTATTCAAGAGAAGAAAAATCCTTCACAATCTTCATATCTGGTAATGTTGCGAGGAAATTAGCCATGAATTCCTTTAGAAATCTGCATAGTAACAGAGTTTGTTCTGGGTCGTAGGATTTTTTCTGAAGGAAGGGAAATCCTTTACTACCGTCAGATCTAGGGAAGGTGCAGAGGAGTTCACCCGAAGAAAAATGCTCTGGGCAAAAGCGAGCGTAGAGGAGTTGAAACTCTCGAAGTCTGAAACTCCGAAGTGACATGGCATGGTGATGTCAGTTGGTTTGACATGGACACATGGGTTGTGTGCCACATATAAGTGGGTTCTAAACAGTGGAATATTGAAATGGCATTTGGAACGAGATACATGTCACCCATCTGAATGGGCCACGTATCAACTGCTAGTATTCTGCCATGTGGCTTTCTGTATGAGCATGGCTAGTGGGGTCGAGGTTACGTAACATAGTTAAAGGTCGGAGGACCCAAATTGGCGTTGGTCACAATACATCAAGATCGATGACCAGGAGGCATTGCGGAGACCCAAGTTGCATGAGAGTTAATTCTCCAAGGCGGTCCCGCAATCCAAACCACAGTTTCACCTATAGTTACATGTCAGCGTCAGAAGAATTGCGGGATGAAAGGCGGGTTGCTCCAAACCACCGGTGCATACCCCCACAATTGGAAAATGTTAAGCGATGTGACGTAATGACATCACCAAAAGTGATTGGGAATGTTTGGAGATTAACAGTTTGGATGTGCGGATGTGAGATCCTCCGAAGCTCTGGAGTCCCAAAGACTTAAAGACCCATAACTCAGACACCTGCGGTTCCATAGTAAGTGTAAGCCATCGGATGTTAGGTAGACGTGGACTAATGATCTGCCCTACTTCACGAGTTGAGTAATCTAGAACTCTGAAAGATTGTAGTGTGGTGCTTTGAAATCTTCTGAAGCCGAAGGCCCAAGTAAACACCTAGTGATCTAGAACTTGGTCATGGCTCGTGATCACATGAATTGGGGACTAAGAGAAAGGGGCTAGTGCCCGAAAATTATTACAAAGCAAAGAATAGCATGGAAAGAAAATTAAATCTAAACGTTTTCTTAAATCAGATTGGTTTGAATGCATAAACTGGTGAAGTATTGAATACGTTTCAATTGTTTCTCTTCTTTGAGTTTTCGAGTTCTAGCAATGCACATTGCCCGCAAGGAGTGCATTGACAGAGGTAAGTTAACCTTAGAGAAGATCAGGAGATATATCGTTGAACCTTCATCAGCAGAGGTGCAAGGAGTGCACAGGAAGAACTCTGTGTTGACTTCAGAGAGAGATAGAGTCACTGAGAACTCTGTAGGGCTCTACTAGGCGGGCATCAAGTGAGTGCAAGTGTGCACAGAGAGAAATCTTTGTTGAGTTCAAGGAGAAGAGTATCAGAAGAATATACTCATAGACCTGTTGAACACTCTGTAGAAAACAATCAGCAAAGTGTCCTTTGAGCAGAAGGTTGCCAGGAGGGCATGAAGTTTTCCTTTGAAAGGAAACAGAAGGGCCGAGACCCTTAGGAGACTGAGTAAATCAAAAAGCACAGAAGAGATAATGCAAGGAGTGCTTGGGAGACAAAATCATTCTAAGTCCTAAAACTCAAAAGAGATAACTATTACGAGAGTGAAGATGAGATCCAGGAGGCGAACTCGCAGGAGAAAGGTCAAAGGTCAGAGCCTTTGAACACTGAAAAAATCTTCCAAGGTGGAAGAAGTCAAAAGCTTTGGAGGAAGAGTGACAACAGGTGTCAGATCAGTTGTGGGGAGGATCCTGGACCATTAGATTAGCATCCAGCAGAATAAAGGAAGCACAAAGGAGAGGAACAAATCCCATCCATTGGATCTGAGCACGAAGGACCAGCAACTGTTGGATCTGGAGGTAAGTGCATGAGACTTAACCCTTCTGTGCACAAGAGAGTGGACTTATCAAAGTCCCGAAGTCCTGAAGGAGATCTCGATCGTTGATCAAGGAGGAGGTCGAAGGACCGTTGATCTGGTCTTGGTCGGAAAGAGCCGAAGTCCTGAAGAGAATCAAGTTCATTGATTTGAAGATGATGCATGGAAGAAGATCTGTCACTCTGAGGAAATTCACTCCAGAGATTTGTGTGTGTTGAGACATGAGAACTCCCCAAGGCCGAAGAGCTGGAGTTCATCAGAACCATCTAATTGTTGAGGATAGGTGTCATTAGATCTTCCACTCCAGAATATTGTCATATGGGGAATAATAGATAGTTGAGAGTTGAAACTCCCGAGGGCCGAAGAGCTAGAATCAACCATAGTCATTGATTTGGAAGGGAGCTACATGTCGATAGATCGTGTAGATCTGGGATCGTGTGTGGAAGGAGGAAAGAAGGTAGAAAAGGGGAGATAGATAGCAGTCATTGATCATGTATCATCGCCAAGGGATTGAAGTTTGATGAATGAGCTGGATTGCGGGGTCATAACTTGCTCGGATGTTAAAAATCTGAGAGCAGGTCACAATTTATACCACAGTTTTAACAAAGTGATGCGTGGCAGCTCAAGGTGAATTACAGGGTGAAAAAGCGGGTTGGCCTAAAACCCCTCTTGCCCACGCCCGCAATCACAGGTTTCTATGAGGTCATAGCCTAGAGTCATATGAAGGAAAGTGATAATGAAAAAGAGGCTAGTGCCTGAAACTTGGAGTTTTGGAAGAACGCAGGAATAAGCCCGCGGGTTTGTCAGGACCTGCACACAAAAGGAAATGGAACCTGTGTATAATTTTTTTGGGTTCAATCACGAGCCCGAAGAGTCAATTCGACTCAGAAGATTGAAAGATCCTTTGACTGGGAGGTCAACAAACCCCACTGAGATATGGGTGCTGCGTTGAAAGTGCTCGGGGAAGAAATAGTCATGTACAGTGACTACAATGAGAGCACAAGAAGATTCAGGAATCCAGGAAGAATTGAAGACTTTTGGGTTCAGCAATGAAAGCATCCAATTAATTGGGAAGACAATAGGAAGTGTGTGGAGAATGTGTCAACACATTGGCCAGAATTCCAACTCATGGATGGTGAGATACATGACTAAGATAAAAAGCATTATGTAAGTCAATGCAAGGTGCATTGAATAAGTATGCATGGAGAATTTCACTCATGCATAGTAAGTGATAGAATTGTATACTAAATGCAATGGCTAAATGAGTTTTGTAAGTACATGCATATAACACATATTTCATTAAATTTGGAAATATTCAGTGGATCTAGAATTTTAGAACTTTATCTAGATTGAGTTTTTTCAAAAAAGGAATTAGAAAATCATTTAATCCATTACTTTGAATGTATATATTCACCATTTTTTTGTTATAAAGGTATCATTATAAACTCTCATGTATCATTATAATATATTCCCATTATTATTATTTATAGTTTTCTATTGAAAGTTAAATGGATCTAGATCACAATAGTGGATCTTGATTTAGCTACATCTTAACTTGTGTGTTAAGTAAAAGAATGGATCTAAATAAAAAACAATAGATCTAGAATTTCGAACTAAATTAGCAAGATTTTTTTTTTCAAATTGTGGAATTAAAAAACTACTTGGTTCACTACTTTTTGTATATATTCACCATTATTTTGATAAATTTATCATGATAAACTATATAAAATCAAATTTACATAAACTTGCAGAAGCAAATCTAATTCTTAGACTTGGATTCCTTACATTATTTCTATTACTATTATTTATAACTTGTATTAAAAGCTCAGTTGTTTAGTTTTATTTAATGACATTAATAATATTGTCTCTTA